>JAFLJL010018089.1:3080-82775 GCA_018398815.1 Conus ventricosus
AAATGATTGATTGCTGACAACAGGACTGATAATCTGATCAGACACTGGATTGATTGCCGACAACAGGACTAATAATCTGACCAGACACTGGATTGATTGCCGACAACAGAAACTGATAATCTGACCAGGCACTTGACTCTTCAGGCCCATTTCAGCTATAATTTGATGATGTGTTCACAGAATCATCATGTGAAATTGACTAGCTTGTGATGGATTGACGACATCTTGCCTTTTCTGTTCACTAAGGACACTTTTCACACACACACACACACACACAAAGGCACATACACAACCACATATGAATACAACTCGCACACATGGGCACATACACAACCACATGCAAAGACTAGGACAACTCCCACACACAGGCACATACACAATCACATACAAATACTATGTCGACTCACACACATAGGCACATACACCACCACACCCAAATCATACTTATCTGCAGAACATACCACCTACGCAGACGTTGTTACAGTGCATGTTTGAATGGTGGATTAGTGCGTGTGCATGCATGCACGCTTGTGTGTGCGTGCGTGTGTGCATGCATGCGTGCGTAAAATTGTGTACTGTTTGTGAGCATGCATGCCAGTGTGTACAACCTGCACATGAGTATTTTAGACAGCGTATGCACACATGGATTGCACACTGCACACAGACCTAAACAAGTGTACCGGCTCTATTTAGAACCTGATGAATGACCTGCTTCCGCTGCAATCATCAGTTAGCAATGCATGTTCAACAGACAGTCAAGTTGCTCATCCCGTGCAAATGATACACAAATGCAGAGTTGTGGTATCTAAATCTAATCTTAAGGAAATAAAGTAGGTTAGGTGTATGCATATCAAAGACATAAGGCAAGGTGCTCATCCTTCACAATCACCAGTTACTTTACATGCACAATGTACAACAATTACAACACACCCTTTAGTTCAGGATACGCCCATGCACCATTATTTGAGGGAAATAAAGCTTGGTTAATGTACACTCAGTCTCACTATGTACTACAAGACGTTCTTATTTCAGGATATGCCCAAGCACCGTTACTTGAGGGAAATAAAGCCAGGGTACATGTACACCCACAATGTACACCAATGACTGTTATTTCAGGGAAATAATGCCAGGGTACTTGTACACCCACAATGTACACCAATGACTGTTATTTCAGGGAAAGAAAGCCAGGGTACATGTACACCCACAATGTACACCAAAGACTGTTATTTCAGGGAAATAAAGCCAGTGTACATGTACACCCACAACGTACACCAAAGACTGTTATTTCAGGGAAATAAAGCCAGGGTACTTGTACACCCACAGCGTACACCAAAGACTGTTATTTCAGGGAAATAAAGCCAGGGTACTTGTACACCCACAGCGTACACCAAAGACTGTTATTTCAGAGAAACAAAACATGAGTACAAGTACACCCAAAATGTACACCCAAGACTGTTATATTTCTGGGAAACAAAACCAGAGTCCATGCACACCCACAGTGTACAGCAAGGCATTGCCATTGCAGGGAATAAAGCCTCAAGTGGCAAAAGTACACCCACAACGTAACAAAAAAACCATTATTTTGAGGAAGCAGCTTTGGTCAATGTACGCCCACAACCCATACCAAAAGCATGGTCATTCAGGGAAATGACAACGCGAGTCAATGTCCGCCCCCAGCCTACAACAAAGCAAGGTTATTTGGGGGTGAAATAAAACCCCAGTCAATGTCCGCCCACAGCCTACAACAAAGCAAGGTTATTTGGGGGTGAAATAAAACACGAGTCAATGTCCGCCCACAGCCTACAACAAAGCAAGGTTATTTGGGGGTGAAATAAAACCCCAGTCAATGTCCGCCCACAGCCTACAACAATGCAAGGTTATTTTGGGGTGAAATAAAACCCTAGACAATGTCCGCCCACAGCGTACAACAAAGCAAGGTTATTTGGGGTGAAATATAACCACAGTCAATGTCCACCATAGCTGCCAACTTCCCAGAATCAAAAGAGTAACACCTCACGGGGGGTGGGTTCGGGAGGGAGGCTGGCGCCCCTCCTGATCAGCGGGGGTCAGGGGCACAGCCCCCTGAAGCTGAAGCCTTTTTTACACTCTGACAGGCATATTTTTCATCTCCTGATAGGAAAACTAATCAAAAGCAAGCCTATTATTAAACCATATCAAAGCATGCATATTAGTATGTTGCATACAATGCAATATTTTGTGTAAAAAAAAGCCTCTTATGTAGGTAGCCACTATATTTTTTTCTATAGATTAATATAGAAAACACACAAAATAAGACTTACCCAAACAGCTTTTTTATCTTCCATATTGATGTAGGATGAACATAAAAGATGCTCTGCCCTCCCAATCAACAGCACTCACAGTCCTGGGCTTCCATCAGCTACACCCACATTCTTCAGTTCAAGTTCCATCAACTTCACCCTTCTGCCCATATGATCTCACAACTACACCCCATAGCATGTGAAGATTGACGGAGTGTTTTTGACGGCTGCCGATTCCTCAGCTTCGTTGTTTTTTTTTGTGCTTCGTGGTCTTCTCGTGATCGGCCAGATCATTTCTTCTCCCATGTGAAATATTTACTGGACATCGACACACGGTGCAGACAGCAAACTTTTCACCCTTTGAAGGGCAAGAAGTGACCCATGGAAACTTGTCTTTATAAGCTGGCAGATACCGCTGGAATCGTTTAGGTTTTCTCCATGCTACCACTTGAAGACGCCATGTTGACTATTTGAACAGCAGCTATGCGCATGCGCGGAATGGGCCTAGTTATGCCCCTTTCATGCTGACTTCCGAGTTTACGATTTCTGTTCAGTCGGACCAGTTGCCAAACGTTCTTTTATTTCATTTTGGGCTTTTTTTTTTCTTTTGAAAACTCGTAAACCGGAATTTTTTCAGCAAACAACGAAAATAGGGACAAATTAAAAAAAAACGATATGTCCCGGTTTTCCCGTAACAGTTGGCAGCTATGGTCCACCCACAGCGTACAACAAAGCAAGGTTATTTGGGGTTAAATATAACCATAGTCAATGTCCACCCACAGCGTACAACAAAGCAAGGTTATTTGGGGGTGAAATAAAACACAGTCAATGTCCGCCCACAGCCTACAACAAAGCAAGGTTATTTGGGGGTGAAATAAAACCCCAGTCAATGAGCACCCTCATGGTATGAAAAACCTTTGTGATTTATTGGAAGAAAAAAAACTGATTGGTAAGTGAGCCTCCATGGTGACAGCAGAGGTTGTGTTAAGGGAAAGCTAGACATCTCCACCAGACCTAGTGATGAGGGCCCCCTGGTATCCCCTGACCCTCTGAACCACAGTGAGGGTTCATACCACACTTCAACACACCTAGCCAAGTGGGCATAGCCTCTGTCTGCACAGCGACACTCTGAACCACAGCAGTCACCAGGGTCACAGTGACACCACAGCCTTTCATTGCTAATGGACCACTCCCACAGCCACTGGCTCACACCGACTGCACAGGCTACAGGGTTTACACAGGCTACAGGTTTACACAGACTACAGTGTTTACACAGGATACAGGGTTTACAGGGCCGACACAGCATACAGGGCCTACACAGGCTACAGGGCCTGCACAGGCTACAGGGTTTACACAGGCTACACAGGTTACAGGGCCGACACAGCCTACAGGGCCTACACAGGTTACAGGGCCTACACAGGCTACAGGGCCTGCACAGGCTACAGGGTTTACACAGGCTACACAGGAGTCAGGTTACAGGGCCTACACAGGCTACAGGGCTTGCACAGGTTACAGGGTTTACACAGGCTATAGGGTTTACACAATCTGCAGAGCCTACACAGGCTACAGGGTTTACAAGGCAACAGAGCTTACATAATAATTATGCTACAGGGCCTACAGGATCGACATCTGCTACAAAGCCTATGTACACTCACATGGCCTACAAAGGTACATGGTCTACACAGGCTTAAAAGACAAACACCTACTACATAGCCTACACATGCTACACAGGCTACACCGAGTAGACAGCTCACATGACCAAACCAACTACACCACCTCACAGGTTACATGATCTATACAAGCTTACATGACCAATACCAACCCCACAGCCTACACACTCACATAGCCTACACATGTTCACATGGCCTCACTCCCCTGCACATTGCCTCCATAGCTCGTATGACCAACACCTACTAACAGCCTATACATGTTCACACAGCTTACAGTTACATGTCCTACACAGCTCATATCACCAACATCTACTGCTTGCCTACACACTCACACAGCC
Source organism: Conus ventricosus (assembly GCA_018398815.1). Classification (NCBI taxonomy): domain Eukaryota; kingdom Metazoa; phylum Mollusca; class Gastropoda; order Neogastropoda; family Conidae; genus Conus; species Conus ventricosus. The sequence goes on from JAFLJL010018089.1 coordinate 7,368, forward strand.
CATGTACAGACTACCAGGCCTACATAGCTCATATCACCAACACCCGCTGCATAGCATCCCCCACACACACGGCCTTCACATGTGTACATGTGGCCTACACACACACTAAATGACTTACACAAGCTACTCACACATGCTATACTACTTATACATGCTACGTGGCTTACATTTACTACAAACAAATGCTCCATGGCTTTACACATGCTATATACACATGCCACATGATTAACTCATGATACCTATGCATGCTACATGGCTTACACATTTTACACAATCTACACATACAGACTTGCAATGGCTTACACATTTTACACAATCTACACATATAGACTTGCAAAAGAAAGCATGTCACATGCTACACAGCACACATATGACATGGCTTATATGTGTATGCATTGCATACACATGCCACATGACTTACACATGCTGGATGGGTTACAGAGGCTACAAGGCTCACAGTTACACAAGCTCCAAGCGTACACATGCTCCAAGGCATGCTGCATGGCCTACACATTCCTTGACTCACAGTAACATATGCCCCAAGGATCACACATGCTACATGGCTCAGTTACACATGCTCCTATCCTACACAAGCTGAACGGCATGCTACATGGCCTACACATGCTAAACAGTGTGCACACCTTATATGGCCTACAGTTACATATGCTCCTTGCTAACACATTCTTCATGGCATGCTACATGGCCTACACATGCTACAAGGCTTTACACATGCTTCTACCAACACATGATTATGGCATGCCACTTGGTGTACACACGCTACATCAGCACATGGCTTTAACACTCTACATGGCTTACAGTTACACATGCTCCTTGCCAACAGGTGTTTCATGGCATGCCACATGGCTTACATATGCTTCATGGCTTACACATGCTACATAGCTTACACATGCTACACAGCTTACACATGCTACATGGCTTGCACATACTACATGGCTTACATGTGCTACATGGCTTCCAGGCTTACATGTGCTACATGGCTTCCAGTCACATACGCTCTAGCCAACAGGTGCTTCACGGCAATGCTACATGGCCTACACATGCTACATGGCTTACAAACACCCTATACGGCTTCCAGTTACACATGCTCCTTGTCAGCATGTGTTCCATAGCATTGCATGTGACACTGCCTACACATGCTCTATACATGCTGGTACTTGACGCCCTCAGTGTGCAAACAGTGGTGTGTGATTGGGCAGTCAAGCTAAGGGGCCACATGCAGCAGGCACCAGGTGCACATGAAGGCAACTAGGAAACCATGTGTACCATAAGAGAGACAGAAAACCACCACCTCTTCCCGTCAACCAGTAAAACGCACAACAAAAACTTCCCAAAGTTTTTGTCTTGTTCCAACCACTCTCAACAGTGGATAGGGAAATCAGAATCAAACGACAGTACACAAACAAAAAATTATAGTATTAATAATTGTCTGACCATGACATTATACACACAGAGAGAGAGAGAGAGAACGGCAGAAGGTACCACAAAAGACTAGGTCTAGGAGCTAGAACACCCCTGGTCCAAACATGGATTTTGAAGAACCAGCACGTCCAGATGAAAATATGGAGACCCTGACAGTGAAGGAGTCATCTGCTAGCACAATTAAAAAAAAACAAGGAAAACATCAAGCAGTTGATGTGTAAACAAAATAGAAAAACATTTCACGTGTGTGTGTGTGTGTGTGTGTGTGTGTGTGTGTGTGTGTGTGTGTGTGTGTGTGTGTGTGTGTGTGCATGCATACATGCAATGTCATTCAACACATACATGCACATGCACACACTCACACACATAGACACAACTGAAAAATGAGTTACCAAAAGACAAATGAACTTTGTGCCTCCATCTGCAATGTTGACAACAACATGGGAACACCCAGCTGTTGAACCATCACTCACGGCATAGCAGCTGTTGAACCATCACTCACGGCATAGCAGCTGTTGAACCAGCACTCACGGCATAGCAGCTGTTGAACCAGCACTCACGGCATAGCAGCTGTTGAACCAGCACTCACGCCATAGCAGCTGTTGAACCAGCACTCACGGCATAGCAGCTGTTGAACCAGCACTCACGGCATAGCAGCTGTTGAACCAGCACTCACGCCATAGCAGATGCAGTGCAGCATACATTGTCAAGCAGTCTGCATGCAGCAACGTTGATGGCACACTGACTGACCCTAGAATTCAACTGGGCTGTCACTGGATGGCTGGCTGTGGTGGTGATAGTCTCTCTAAGACCAGGTGTTTACTCGAGCCTTCCCTGGCTATGCAAGGTATCTGTCTACGCTGGGTCCCATTGTAGGCCCCACTAAGTACTGCCCCACTCACTCCACAGGGTCTGCTCAGATGGGTTACCTTTCTTATAGCGACCTGACACGGAGAGCTCCCTTGGCCATGTGATGGGGGCAGCAAGCATACACTCCTGGACTGGGTTGTGTACGGAGGATACCAGCCAATGATGGACTGGGTTGTGTACGGAGGATACCAGCCAGTGATGGACTGGGTTGTGTACGGAGGATACTAGCCAGTGATGGACTGGGTTGTGTACGGAGGATACCAGCCAGTGATGGACTGGGTTGTGTACGGAGGATACCAGCCAGTGATGGACTGGGTTGTGTACGGAGGATACCAGCCAGTGATGGACTGGGTTGTGTACGGAGGATACCAGCCAGTGATGGACTGGGTTGTGTACGGAGGATACCAGCCAGTGATGGACTGGGTTGTGTATGGAGGATACCAGCCAGTGATCATCCTTACGCACAACTGTACGTCTCTGACACCTGAACTTCCCATCTGACACACTGGAATTCAGCCCAGGGCGTCACAGAAATGCACCAAAATTTACTGTGACAAACTGATTTTCTCCTGTAGGCATTACAACTCTGAGCAGGACACCACGCAAAAGGGCTTTCATCTTACCCGCCACGACCAAAGTTAAAAACATAAATTTCCTCGACATTTTAGAATGTTCTGAATCAATGAACACTTCCGCTAGAAAATTCTTCTCTACTCAAAACCAACAAGAGTCGTCAAAATAGACTATGCCTATCCAGTCTATGATTGGACCACAAGATGATGACCCCCTAAACATTTTTGTGACCCCCTGAAAATTTGGAAGTGAGTTTTCTGTACCGAGTCTGACCCCTAATTTTTAGAAATTATCACTGCCAACACAGTTGTCCTGGGAGAAATGCCACTGGAAAACAGCCAAAGGCAGCAGCAAGTAAAGTGAGCAAGAACAACTGGAAAGTCACAAATAAAAAAGGGATGAGCAAGGTATAGCAAGTGGAGAAAAGCAGCTGGTGGAAGAAGTGGGGAGGTGAAGTGTGTCTGCTTGTGTGTAAAAGATGATTAAACACACACACATACACCCTCACAGTCTCTCTCTCTCTCTCACATATCTATACACAGACTGTAGCAATCTCACAATCCACAAAACACGGAGGAAAAAGACAACAAAATACGCAAGATACAATGATCCCCAAAGCAAGCAAGCAAGCAAGCAGCTCTACAGCGACAACAAAGGTCACAGTAGAACAAAAGTGAACTAATCCCCCCACCCCTCCCCTAACGCACTCACTGGTCTCTTTCAAAGGGGGGCTAACTAGCAGGTCTTTTCTTCCCCCACTACGGCAAACCAAACATCAAGTCACTAGAGGAAGAGGAAGGGAGGGGGAGGACTGTGAAACTGGCTTTCAACATGGTGTGGTCGTCGAACACACACCTGACCATCCATCTTTCAGTCCACACACAACCACAACCATGTATAAAATACAAATATATCTGCCTTCAAAAGGGATTGCAATGGTTCCCTTGTGCAGCTAGTGAAGAGTTTTCATATCTGTAATATATTTTCTTAATTTCATGTTACCAGTTTCTCCACCTTCAAACTGCCCCCTCCTTAAGTCCAAATCTTTGACAAGTCATTATTATGAGGACAGTTCAGTTGTTGGCCTGCGCTTGGTTTTTTCCCCCACTATTAGATTGTCTATGTATTTGTCTGACTTTATTCAAGTTTAAAAGGCTGTGCCAGTCTTGAATAAAAGTTACTCTGTGTCGGGTTTTCTTATAGGAGCAAACGTTACCCCACTTGTTTACCTTTTTTTTTTTTTTTTTAACACAAAAAGCTATAAAAATCAACTATACTAATACTTACTATCTTTCACAACTTGGACCAAGTGTAGACGAGAGGAGTTCCTTTTCAACCTAATGCCACACAAAATTAATGCAAGATGTCCAGCTCCCAAGTGTGGAGCTAGACATCTTGCATTAATTTTGTCCGCTGATCCAGAGCTGTCTTGTGCTTGTTGCTTTTAATGTGATCCACCAAAGCAACTTTTCCGCGTGAACTGTAATTTATTTGCACTCGGCAAAGATTGCAGTAAGCAAGGCCACAGGCATTAAATTTGGCTAATAACTGGCCTATCACTTCATCATCATCCACCTTACTCTCCAACCAGTCCCACTTCCACTTGTTCTTCAAAGAACTGTCGCAGGAAACATTTTCTCCGCGTGAAACGACGTCTCTTCGACCTGTCGCCATTTTGAAGATCGCAAAACCGGAAGGAGAAAGTTACCAAGTTAACTGCGAATCGAAGCCGTTTAAGAATGTCGAACAGTTTGTGGATAAATGACACCCGATGGTTTTGAAGACATGAATGAGAATCACAGATCGCTTCCGCGGAACTGACACGCTGTTACGCGGAACGAACAAGGATCTACCGCGGAAAAATCCCACCCCTGACAATATCAGGGCATGACACAATTTTGCCTTCTACCAGGTACACAACATGGTTACACAGGGGGTGGGGAGGCACGGAGATTTTCATTTTTACATTTTGAAGAATTCAAAGACATGGACGCCGTGGACGATGAAAGGCAATAGCAGGCGACCTCATTCCACACCATCGTGAACAGCACTGCGGCCCAGGCAACGCTGAATCAGCAGGGTGTGGTCTGTTCAATGTTTGTCACTGGAGGAAGCACCTTGACATCATACAAAACAGCTTGTGGGGGGCAAGGATGCAGGGCACTCAGTCATTCTGGGGTGCTAGACAGCTCTAACTCGTTCTCTACTTGAAAACAGAAGACTACTGCGCGTTTAGACATCAAAATAGCAGTTCTGGACAAGTTCAGATTTCAGAAAGAAAAAAATGAACAAAAGAAGGACGGAATAAAAAGAAAAAAGAAATATGGGGAAAGAACGATACAATGAAAGGAAGAAAGAACAGAAAAAGAGAAAGACAGGAAGCCATGGTAGGAAGGAACACTGAAAAGAAGAAAGGAAAACAAGGATGGAGGAAAGAGAAAGCAAGACAGGGAGGAAGAAAGGAGTTTTAAAAAAACAAAAAGGAGATTAGAAGGAATGAGAAACCATAAAAGAATCATAGAAAAATAACACACACACACACACACATGGGTGCTAGGACTACCCTGTTGCAAACCTGAAACTAAAAATCCTGAGAGCCGTAAACCTGAAATCCCATATATAAGAAAATGTTGAAACAAAACAGCTGCGCCTAGTCAGTAATACTGCAATGCTAACACAAGTCAGGCATAGACAGCCGCTTTGGAGGTGTGGGGGTGAGAGAACAATGTTGGTGAAGTGGGCCCATTGGCTTATGGTAGGTATACAGGGATAGGGGATAGGGGATAGTGATGGTTTCTGTGATGGCGCTGCTCGACCTCAGTGCGGCGTTCGACACGCTTGATCATTCTGTACTGCTAAAGAGACTAGAGAGAACTTACGGTCTCAGAGGTACGGTGCTTGACTGGTTTTCATCATATGTATGTGATCGAGAACAACCTGTTATCATTGACAGTGTTAAATCATCACCATCTCCTCTTTTGTTTGGCGTGCCACAAGGCTCCGTGTTGGGACCTGTGCTTTTTACCCTTTATTCTCAGCCTTTGTCGGATGTCATGTCTCGGAATGATTGTCAGTATCACAAGTATGCTGATGATACTGAAGTATCGTCAAGTAGTGTTCCGCAGGATTTTCCTAATGTTATTTCTAAAGTTCAAACCTGCGTCCATGACGTATCATCTTGGATGGTTAGCAATAAGCTTAAACTAAACCCAGACAAAACCGAGGTGATCAAGGTGGGTGTTCCATCATGCCTGCGGCAGATTAAAGACAGTTCGATTGAATTGGAAGACAGCTGTATTGATTTTCAAGAAAGTGTGAAATATCTCGGTGTGAAACTAGACAGCACTCTGACTATGAAAGACCACATCAGCAGTGTGTGTCGAGCCTGTTTCCTGGAACTCAGGCGCATTGCTAGCATTAGGCAATATCTCTCAAGAGAAGCAGTGAGAAAACTAGTATCGGCCTCCATTCTGTCACGTATTGATTACTGTAATGCCACTTTCATTGGTATCACAGATGAGCAGCTCTCACGTCTACAACGAATTCAAAATGCTGCTGCTCGGTTAGTTTTGAGAAAACGTAAACGAGACCATGTCTCGCCGATGCTTCGCGAGCTTCACTGGCTGCCAGTCGAAGCTCGTGTACAATACAAAGTGGCTGTTCTGGCTTATCGCCACTTTGAGGGTAGTCTAGCGCCCTGTCTCTCAGTGACCTTGACCACCAGGAACTTTGCTAGAAGTCTGAGATCTTCTTCAGAGAAGCAGTTAGTGCTCCCCAGGTCGAACCTTCAGACAGCTGGGGGGCGTGCCTTTAGTATTGCTGCTCCAAGGATATGGAATAAGTTGCCGGTCAGCCTCAGACACTCACCTTCTCTTAGCACTTTCAAGAGCCATCTGAAAACCTATCTTTCAAAGCACATTTAGGGTAATGCTTTTTTGTTTTATTCTGTAGTTAGACGTGCTGCTTTTATTTTTTATCTTATTATTTTTGTGCTGTAGATTTTCTATATTAATGATTGTTTCGAATGAATCACAATGTATAAAGGAATGTATGCGTGAGATCAAGCGCAATGAGTAATTTGTTGAATTAGAATTGCGCTATAGAAATGCAATCCATTATTATTATTATTATTAGTGCCCTAATAGGTGGGGAGGGGGGGGGGGGAGGGGGGTAATGGAGCAATCCCCCTTTTCCCACAAAATGTTTTCTTGTTTACAAACGTGTTTGATGCTCTCTCTTTGTAGAAGCTTTAAAAATTCAACATTAAAGTCCTTTCACAATAATATTGTCTACCTTTGTCAATCAGTTCCTTACTCTCTCTCTCTCTCTCACACACACACACACACACACACACACACACACACACACACACACACACACAGATCTAATCAGGTAGGAACGAAATAGTATTTCACATGAAAAATTCAGACAGCTGCATGCAGTGGCACAAATATGAATAGCATTTCTTTTATATCAGATTTATATGTAAGTGTTTCCCTTCAGGTGTAATACATGAACAAAACAACTTTGAATTGTGACTTGGCAAACCATATCTTTATGAGCCCATTTCTGTTAATGGACATTGCTGCCAAAAACAGTACAAACATAAACCACTTGTATATTACAGACAAGATTTGTACGTGTTATACATATTAGCTGTTTCTTATAATTCGTATGAATGTATTTAAGAAAAGAAAGTGAACAGGAAATAATTTCCGACTGTTTCCTAAATCAAAACAAAACAAAAAAAACAGCACAATTTCTTTAGATGAACTTTAGCCCAAATACGACTTGCCTTGCTAAAGTCAAAGTAAAGAAGACACACTGTTACACTAACAGTATAAATTACATACACAGAATACGTTATTCCATTGTATGATGAATTTTTTCATCACTGTTCAAGTGCAACAGCATTACAATACTGACTAGAAAATATCCAAAACAAAACAAAGAACCTGAGCTTATTTCTCAAGGCATCGGTATTCTCAAGGCATTGGCATACATTTAAATAAGGAAACATTTTAACTAATTTTTAAACATTTTTCATAGGGTCCAGTGGATTTTATATATATATATATATATATATATATATATATATATATATATATATATATATATATATATAATGATTAAAAGCAAATCTTAAAACCCCGGACGACAAACTTGTTTCGAGGTCTTTCCTCTCTTCAGATCCCGTGCCAATCCCCTGCTACTGACCTCAATTGTATATATATGTTTTGGATTGTGAGCTGTGGTTCAGTTGGGTTGTGTTGCACGTGTTGTGCAAGGGGGGGCCCTGTTAAGGTTGTAAGGCTTTCTTTATTGGGTATTACTGTATGGGGGGGTCCTATCAGGGTTGCTATTTTATACTTGTTGATAAAAATTTCCTTTTGTGCCTGCAACTGTCTATGATTTCAGCTCTTGTGTTCAATGTTGCCATACTAGGTTTGCACAGGATCATCCACTTTTCTGTCGTGCACAAATTACATCTCTTTGTGCTATTATTGTATGCTGCTGCTTTTCTGATTATTTTCCATGTGATGTTAAAATCTGTATTCGTTTTCTTAAGATCCCATATATGTTTACTTAATTCTGTTTGGTGTTTGTATTTTTCATACTTGAAAGATTGCTTGTGATTGGCGTACCTAGCTTTGAATTTGTTTTCTGTAATCCCTATGTATGTCTCTTTGCTGCTTTTCGTTGTCACAGTGGCTTGGTATACGATGTTATCAGAGAGACATTGGTTGTTCAGAGGGCATTGTCCTTTGATTGTGCAGTTGCAAGTTTTCCGTTTGTCACCCTCATTTTTGACGTTGGTTTTCTTTTTGTTTGAAGCATCAATTACTTTTTTAAGATTTGGCATACAAGAATAAGATAATTTAATAGTGTTCCTATTGAATATTTTGAAAAGTTTATGGTCTTTCTGGAACGATTCTGTTAATATTTTGAAGAATTCTTTGCCAATGTTGGTTTTCACTCTACCATCATATGGTGGGTTATACCAGGTTATTTTCCTCTTTCTGTTTTTCTTTCCTGCTTCCAGTGGTACTTTCAGGTTCATATTTCAACTTGTAGTTGTGTCCACTTTTCAACAGTGCTTCTTGGTAGTCTGTTGCTGCATCGTTGAACATTTCTTCATTGCAGGAAAGGTTGGATAACCTCTTGTTTATCCCTTGTGGTATAGTTTTTATGATTGCTGGTGGGTGGTTACTCATGGCATTTACATATAATGGTTTATCATTGGGTTTTTTGTATGGTCTGTATTGGTTTTTGTTTAAATCTAGTGTTACATCTAAGTAGTTGACTACTTTTTTGTTGGCTTCTGTAGTAATTTATAAGTTGTGGTTTTGGAAGAACCTACACAGTTCTTTCTTTTTATTCTCTACCTCTCTAGGTGTATTGTCCAGTGCTGCCAATCCGTCATCTCTGTACAGCCCAACTTTATGCCCAAGTAGTTTGTGCATTTTTGACAATAGCAACAGGCCCACTATCTCGCATGTTTCTGCACCATCGAATGAACCCATTGTGACGTCAAAAGTGGAATTAGAATCTGCTTTTTTCATGTAAGGTTCCTTTTTATTATACAACAGTGTTTTTTTTGTGTGGAATATGATTTCCAATTCCGAATTTGATGTCTCAGTATATTTGGTAGCGAATTCCAAAGCTTTCCTGAGCAGTTCTTCATTGATGGATGGGTAAAAATCCACAATGTCGAATGCGATAAAGGTTGTTCTGTTTTGTTTGTTTAGTTTTTGGAACCATTGCACCACCTCATTAGTATTTTTCCAAAGGTTCAGTTCAAGATTTGATTGGCATCAGCTACTATTTTTTCTAGTATTTGCTTGCTTACTCTTCCTAGTTCAGACTTTGTGGGGTTGATCAGTCTACATGAGGGGTTGTTTTGGAAATTAGGTTTATGGTCCTTGAGTGTTATAAACGCTTCTCTTTTTGCTGTGGTTTCTATCCTGTCATTTAGTTCTATGCGTTCCACCAGTTTCTTTTCTTCTCTCTCTGATGATAGTACATGTTTTCTCTTCAGCTTTCTTGTAGTTCTTTTGGATGTTTTTACTGAGGAGCTGCTCGTAATCTTTTACTTCCATTTTGTAAAAGTTACTAGTTTTGTCTGCTTTAACAAATATTCTTTTATCATGCATTATATCTTTTATATTGCAGCTCAGAGATTTTTGGAAGTTGTTATTTATTTTCCTAAATTTGATGGTGGAAATCATGCTTTTTAATCTTTCCTCAAAACTCCTCATCTCTTCAATAACTGGTGGGGATCTCCATGAGTTGATTCCATATGTTTCTGTCTTTTCCTGCTGTGCTTTAGGATTAAGGTAAAAGAAAGCCCTCCATCTTAAATTGCGTACAAATTTTTCCGTTTTTTCAATTAGCCTTTTTGTGTAGCTCTCTGGTGTAGCATAGGGGATATTCTTGGTTGATAGGTTAAAATTTACTTTCTCCATTTTTTTCAAAAAAGTGCTAGCCAGGTTTAAAGTGCTCGACGTGTGGAGCTGTTTCTCTAGCTGGTAATATATTTTCCGGCTTTTCTTTGAAAAGTGCTCAACCATGCGGGAGCAGCTAAAATAATGATTAAAAGCAAATCTTAAAACCCGGGACGACAAACTGTTTCGAGGTCCTTCCTCTCTTCAGATCCCGTGCCAATCCCCTGCTACTGACCTCAATTGTATATATATGTTTTATATATAAGAAAAGCCGGAAAATATATTACCAGCTATATATATATATATATATATAAATATATATATATATATATAATATAATATTATATATATATATATAAAACTGCAAAAGAAAAACAGATGAATTCATTTTTCATAAAGTGATTATGGGAGATTCAACTTGCTAACCATTAGATAGGATGTGAGTGATGTTCCATTAAAAGATAGCGAAGAAAACATAAAAAAAAATCAAATTGATTTTTTAATCCAAAAAAAAATTAAGAATGTAAAACACAACCAAACGAAGGTCAGAAGTCCAATTTGTAAGACTGAGTCCTAGCAAGTGAAGAAAATACTGAATCAGACATTTAACATAATGCACTATGAGTCTGTAATTCTTCGGTGACGGAGATTCACTTCCAAAATCTCAATGTTAAATAGAGAACACATTTTTGAAGAAAGTTTTAAAATCAGTGGCATGTACGATTTTAAATATCAATATAACCAATTAAACCATTGTTAAAATCATTAAATAGATTGATGGTACTGTGAAGGAGAGCCCGGTTTGCTGAGTGGTTAGAGTGCTTGCCTGCCGCGCAGGAGACCTGTGATCAAGACAACTCTCAGAAGAAGAAAATTTTCCATATGCTCTCCAGTCCATCCAGCTGAAAATGGGTACCTGGCCCTATTCAGGGTTGGGGAAGGTGAATGCAGCGAGGAGAGAGTATTGGGCCCTGCCCTTATTATGACGACCCCAGAGTAGTGGAAACTAGCGTTCTGCTCCCTACGGACCGAAATGGCTACTTGATACCTTTACCTTACCTTTTAGTATTGTGAAGAAGTAACCTGCATACATTAGACACTAGAATATAAAAACCTGCCAAATATAAAGTCTCTAATATCAAACTTGTATATTAGTTTTGTTTCTGACACAAACAACATGCAGATAAGTTTTATATTGACCTGAAATTGTTTACTCCCCATGTGACCCAAGTCCTTTCTAGTTAATTTGCATCAGTTTGATCAGAAACAACCAGCATCTGTGTGGACATGCACACATTTCAGTTCATCACATAAATAATAAAATAATCATCATTCCCTAGTCCTCTTTTTTTTTTTTTTTAACAGAAGTTTCATTCCTGATGTTTGAAACAATAAGGTCAAAGATGTGTCAGTGCTGGAAGTTTTCAAAGTTGGTGTGTAATTTTCAAAAAATATTTTGTAAGCTTCTTTTCTCTCAATTTTAAAGTCAAATCAACAGTTTTTATTTTAATCATTTGTTTCAATCACACACATCTCAATGCCAAACAAAAATAAACATACAAAGAAAGAAATATTGATTATGTCATCTTGTGGAGATTACCCTACAAAGTCAAAATTGCAGAAGAATGACTACTGAGCAAGTAATTCATATACTGATGTAGCCAACAAGGCAAGACATGAATGCCACTTGGCATCTGCATCCCATCCATCTAACAGCAAAACATGATTCCTAATCTGTTTTGGGTGTTTTTGAGAAAAAAGCACGTATGTCATTTTTGGCTGGCCTTTTAAGCTTGGCAACTTTGTCAGATTTTCTTGTTGGGAGACAGGCAACGAAGTGGTTCGGTCGCCACACAACCTCAGGAAGGTCCTTCCCATTTATCCGTGACCACACTATACCGACTCTTGCTCCTGGTACATCTGTTTCCTGAGAAGCAAGTTTTCTCGGAAGAAGTGGTTGATGAAGGTGGCAGCGGACGTTGTTACCCCCAAATGTAGGTATATGGAGAAGACCACAGTCTGGAGGACACTGGCAACAGTATGCACTTGCCAAATGCCCAAGTACGAGTTCATCACAGTTGCAGCCTTTACTTCCTCTTGAAAAACACGCTTAATTTCTTCAGTGGTCAGATCATCCATGTTATAAAAGTCAGAGTACTGAGCATACACCTTTGTGACTTCAGGATGTCTGATGACAGTTAGAATTGGATAGGCAGTGGTCTCATTCAGTGCCAGTTCCATAACAAATCTGGCACACATTTCCAAGTGCAAATCTTCACTGCCACAGGCTAATAGTGAGGCTCTTCTTGTGAGACAGTTACCGTCTCCATAAATGCATACGGGTGTAAGTGCGGGACCATCTTCTGGATACAGATCTGATGCATGCTGATCTTGCTGAAAGTTATCAGCAAAATTGTCCCTTTTAATTGTCAAAGGATAACTTTCAACTGCTTTCCCAGTTCAACGAAATCTAATCCAATTGAAAACGGCAAACAATGTTCAGCTATGAACGCACACAGAACAGTGTTCAACTCGGCAGTTCGATCACCAATTCCATCTCGGTCACAGTAGTTTTAGCAGCCCCATCAAGCTTAGCAGTCTGTTGCAACGTGCCTAGAATGTGCTTGTGCTCAGTATCAACTGCATGAGCCGACAAGGCTTTTTTTCCACTAGAACCGTAAGTTACCGTCCGGTTGCAGGGAACACAAAGCAAACACTGGGCGAGTCAATCTTCCAGCACCAACTTTCGAAGTACACACCATCGTTGTTTTTTTCTGCAGCCACACCCACCTCCATCTGTTTTTTTACACCTTTTTCAAGGAAAGAAATGTCACTGTCCAAAGTCAGTTCTTTCATTTTTCACTTCCTTTGGCCTTAAAATGGCGATTCGACCATGCCGCTTGATGACAAGGGACGTCACTCTCAGCGAACAATGTACATCTCTTTCGAGACTCACGAAGCAGACCACTTCTCTTCACTGCCGATGCGATGTTTTCTTCGGAAACAATGTTGAAAACCGGTGAATTCTCCGAAATTATTTCTACCGCAAAATATACTTTGAACGAAATCGGAAACCGGAAACATTCTCCCGAAATTATTTCAAAACCGGAAAATAAATTTTGAACGAAATTGGAAACCGGAATTCCGGCTCACGCCGGAAAATTAGCACCCCTACACACACACACACACACACAGGGCTTCTGCTGGGGTGAAAATCTTTCCGGTCCCAGGGACCCCGTCATCAGATTTTTAAGGGTCCCAGGCTAACATTAAGGGGTTCCTACACCACAATAAAAACAACAAAATATACGTTAAAAAATTGCATCCCTGCACGCGCACTGCAATTGTCACAGACACATCGTCACAATAAAAACAACAAAAATAAACATCATAAGTTGTATCCGTTCTCGATCTTGCTCCTCTGCTACGCTTTTTCGCTTTAGCGACGATGATTTCGTTAACCCACGCTTCGAGAGACATGTTGGAAACAAAGGCTTCGCGGAAATGCCTCCTCCTGCCGGGAAAATGAAAAGCGTCATCGTGACATCACATGGCTCAAAGTAGGAAAATTCGGTCAACTGAAAGCGATAGTCAGTCAGCCTCAGCAGACGACAAAAGTGACCGACGTATGTTGTTAGGAGGCTGCCCTACTCGCTTTGTTACTGTTCAGACTTGAAAAGGGATGGGTTCGGTCCGAAGTGTAGCAGACCTACGATGTTACGGCACCCAACTTACGATGTTGAAGGCAGCCTTTTCTCACTTTATGTCTGACTAAACCAAAATTTGAAGGGGTCCCTGGGGCCCCTTACACGACATCCAGTGCGTCCCGTAGAGTTTTAATGCGTACTGTACGTAATTTTTTTGCGTTTTCAGAAGCCCTGACACAGGAAGACAAAAAGGTAGGAAGACATGAATGGGAAGGAGAGGATTGACACAGAAAGAAAGAAACAAAAGGAAAGATTTAAAGCAAGGATGGAAAGATTAAAAAAAAGAAGAAAGATAGAAAAAAAACGAAAGGTAAGGAAAATCTGTAGAGACAAGAGAGGGTTTCACATCATAAAAAATGTTAGGATTTTCATATCCCCACACACAACAGTTCGGGGAAGGGTAGGGGGTAACATGCAAAGGATTCTACCATATTTATCTAAAAAGTGACTTTCATCTATGAGCTATGACACTGTGTATGTGTATACATATATGTGTGTGTGTGTGTGTGTTAATATATATATTCATTTATTCATGTTTTCATATCTTGAGATGTGTGACCAATAGATAGGATTCCTTTCTGTGTAAGTTCAGCTGCTTATTCTGATTTTGATGTGAAGTGTGCCAACAATAGGCAGAGGGGGAACATGCATGTTGATTGAGGGGTATAAATTGCCTCTGTGTGTAGGTGGGGTGGGGGTGTGGGGGTGTGCGTGTGTGTGTGTGTGTGAGAGTATGTGTGTGTGTGTGTGTGTGTGAGTGTGTATTGTGAGTGGGTGAGTGAGTGAGAGAGAGAGAGAGAGAGAAGAGAGAGAGAGAGAGAGAGAGAGAGGGGGGGGGGGGGAGGAGAGAGAGAGAGAGAGAGAGAGAGAGAGAGAGAGAGAGAGAGAGAGAGAGAATGTATGCAAGATGGGGTGTGGAGGTGGTGAGTGTATTTTCCTGTTTTTTCCTGTGAGTTGTTCTCTTGGTGGGGTCACTGTCGCTTTGCCCTGTTGTGGGTACGTCCAGAAGCTTGTTTTGAAGAAGCCCGAGTCGGGCGAAAATTCAGCTAATAAATAAATGTTGGAACAGCAGTGCCTGGGTCTTATGATTTCCTTTTGTATATATATCTGTCTGTCTATATGTCTGTGTGCATGTGTGTGTATACCCACGTGTGCGTGTGTATGCATGCGTGAATCATGAGCTGGACCATGTCCATCATGGTCTGCAGTATGGAAGTATGCTGACCATCGACATGCATATGGGGCTGGCCCCCCTCCTGATCAGGGGGGGTCAGGGGCGCACCCCCCCGAAGCTGAAGCCTTTTTTACACTCTGACGGCATTTTTTTTCATCTCCTATAGAAAACTAATCAAAAAGCAAGCCTATTATTAAACCACATCAAAGCATGATATTAGTATGTTGGCATACATGCACTATTTTGTGTAAAAAAAAGCCATCTTCATGTAGGTAGACCACCATATTTTCTTTCTATAGATCTATATACAAAACACACAAATAAGACTCTTCAAACAGCTTTTTTATCTTCCATATTTGTTGTAGATGAAATAAGAGATGCTTGCCCTACCATTCAACAGCATACAGTCCTGGGGCTTCCATCAGCTACACCCACATTCTCAGTTCAAGTTCCATTTCAATTCCCACCACGGCAGTTTTCTGATGCTGCATTAGTCGCTCGAGGTCAAATTCTTTCAAAAGCGTTTTAGACGCTCGGAAAAACAGAAGTAACAAATTGTTCGCGCGCAGCCAACCAGCCGGGTGTTATGTTAGGCCTGCGGTCTGGTATAACTGAAACCCCTTTGTGTGTCTGGAGGTTAAGGGCAATTGGCCCAAGGCGTTCTGGGCGCTTGTACTGAAAGCGTGGTGATAGCGAACTACAACTGCTTTGGTGTTGTATCGCGTATAGCTGACCCTGTTTACAACAACGGCTGCACACAGGGAGGCGAGTGTACACGAGAACAGCGGAATTGTTTTTTTGAGTCCACAACACCTGTAGCCGCTTTTTGCGAGGTTTATTTTAGTACATACACATACAGATTTCGTAACACATACAGTGAAGCACGCCGTACGCAAGTGCGCGCGGGCGCGCGCGCGCGCGCGCACTCCACACACACACACACACACACACACACATGCGCACACGCAAGACACATGCGCTGCGCACTCGACACTATGTACATAAAAGCAGAAACTACCGTCACTACCCTCAGATGATTATGAACATACCGATGTGGGTTTAGGTATGAACTTTTAACAGCCTGACGAATGGATAAAAAACAAAACAAAAAATCAAGACATGCGACTTGTCGGGAAAAACTGCTGCAACCCCAAATTCGAGTGGGTGTGTTGGGTTGTGTGTCGTGTGTGTGTATGTGTGTGTGTAGTGTTGTGTGTGTGTGTGTGGGTGTGTGTGTGTGTGTGTTGTGTTTGTGTGCGTGTGTGTCTGTGCGAGTGAGAGAGGAGTGAGGGAGGAGAGAGATGAGATGAGAGAGATTGAGACCAAGAAGCGAGCTAGTGAGAGAGGAATGTTTGAGTAAATTGCACTACACAAGAACTGCACGCAAATTTCCATTATGAAAATCAATAGGGAAGAAAAGAAACATGCACAGTGTACACCGGGCGCATGCAAATACATGAGAGATGAAGAGAGAGAGTGTGTGTGGTTGAGAGAGATAGAGAGAGAGCAGAGAGAGGAGAGTTGACATAGAGAGAGAGGGAGGGGGAGATTGGGGGTGGGGAGGATGACTGATTTTAGAGAATACATACTAAAGAAAAAGACATGCACGGATACCTTGTGTACAACTAAAATCTATAAAGCATGCAGAGAGAGAGACGAGGGAGGAGAGTGGAGGTGAGGAGGGAGGATGATTAATTAATACAGATATGAAGAACTTGGACATGCACAGATAGCTTTGTAATGTATACAATATCAATAAAAGGCTGATCAGAGAGAAAAAGTTTCACATGACAATGCTTGCACTCATATAAACTGAACAATCTGCGTCGAGCTCTCGTCGACGCTCGCTCTCGTTCTCTCTCTCTCTCTCTCCTCTCTTCTTCCACCCACAACACACACATCACTCTCTCTCTCTCTCCACACAACTCACACATACTTCTCTCTTCTCTCTCACACACACACACACAACAAACACCACACACACATAAAAATTACATATACACGGCACCGAGTCTGAGGCGGAGAGAGAGGAGAGAGGAGGAGAGGGAGAGAGAGCTGGAGAGAGTGAGAGAGAGAGAGAGAGTAATGAACTGAAACTGACGTGCATGCATGATTCACAGAACAAAAAGATATCACACACAACACACACAACTCACTCACACACAAACAGAATACACGGCACACGGCATACGAGACTGAGGTGGGTCGGGGAAGGGAGGGAGGGAGAAGAGGAGAGTGACAGAGAGAGAGAGGGGGGGGAGGAGAGTGAGAAGAGAGGAGAGAGTGAGAGCGATGAGAGAGGAGATGAGAGAGGAGTGAAGGAGAGAGAGAGAGAAGTGAATTGGAAACTGTGTGCATGCATGATCGTTACAGAACAAAAACAGATCCCACACACACACCACACAAACTCACTCACACCACAACACTGCCACACAACACCCCCCAACCACACACACACACAAACGCCACACACACAGCACGCACGACGCACGCAGCACAACACACACACACTCACACATGTATACTCACGACCCTTGTAGGTAAAGCCATGGTTGGTGTAACTATCCTCTTCTCATACATTACTGTTCACTGATCACTTTTTACACAACCAAACTTGTCTTGTTGCACATGTCTGTGGTGGGTCCCTACACTCTCTCGATCACGGCTTGTGGTTCAGAATAGTTGACATGACAGGGCTTTTGCTGTTGTCCTCTCTTCTCAAACCGCCCCCACCCACCCTGTCCACCCCACCTTTAACATGATGAAAGTTAACTTTGCCGTTTGAAAAAAAAAATCTAAAACAAAAACAGAGGTGATGTGGCTTCAGATGAGACAGAAAATGAAATATCACTATCAAGATCAGGTTGGACTGGCATTTGTTTTTGCATGGTTGGGAATATGTTTGTGAACGGCAGATTTAATTATCTTTTTCCTCTGGTCTCCCACCTTTATCTGCGTGGAAAGTGAGTGCATTGCGCACCACTGATGACAGATCATAAACTGGGGGTTCAAACACAGGTGCTTACCATTATTTTGAGGCTTTTTCAATTTTGCCAATGCAGGGCTTCTTTGCTGTAGTTGAGAATGTTTGCGGTTTTGTCAGATTTTCAATGTGTGTGCAAAAATCACACAAACTATTTTGAATGTACTTCTCCCTATCTTCCAGAAACATTCACATTGAAGATTAAGTTTATTTCAGAAAGCAATTCAAGCACGTTACTACTGATTTGTTGTTATCCTTTCTTTGATCTCTTAGACCTTTTCCACACAGCTACACAAGACCTTTAACGTTCAAAATGTCGTGAGAGAGTGACCGTTTTGTTCAAACCTTTCGCCTCCCCCCCCCCTCTCTCTCTCTCTCTCTCCACACACACACACACACACACGCACGCACGCACGCACGCACGCACGGCACGCAACACACCCCACACACACACACACACACACACACACACAAACACCCTAATGGTAGGCTACTACCAACAATACACTTTAATTTGAATTTGCCGATAGAATATATGAAAGTGAATTGGGAAATGAAGTATTTATTTTAATTATAATAATTATTCACTTATTATGTTATGCTACTACCATTACTGTTATCAGTAGTATTATTTTGCTTGTAGTAAATGTTATCCTCTACGTTCCTTTAATTAGGCCTACGTTGCTCTACATGCAAACCATAGTACATATAAAATGTAGCAACAATGAAGAAATATGTATATATACAACGGTGTAAATACGGCCCCTTTACAAATGCTAACTAACTTTTCATTCACAAAAGTTTTTGACAACGCCTGGCCTACTTCGGCCAAAGATAGTTCGCCCTCCACCGCTGTCTTTGCTTCAGCGGCCAACGACGCACGGCGCGCGCAGCACAGCTTGCGCCGGTCGCAAAGTTCTGTCAGAAAGTTTTAAACACGAACTTAATTATGGTACTCACAGAGAAGACAGAAATGCCAGCTTTTGTCACACTCTCAAGTACTCACTGCGCCATTGCTTTCATACAGAAATTATAGTTAAAAAATCTCTGTACAGTAAATATAACTTAAAATGTTGCACCAGTCTCGAAGCGTCCAAAAACACACAGAGCGTCTGCCGTGTGGTGGCTGACTCGTTAAGGGCCTAGCCCCAGTCACAAGGCAAAGCGTTGGGCGGACTAAATGCAGTCGCTGTGAGTGTGCGGGCGCCGCCGTGCACCCTTCTGCCCTTATGAGCTCACAACTACACCCCATAGGACTTAGGATCCATCAACTATACCCCAGTCATTTTTTCATCAACTATACCCCACAGTCAATGTTTCATCAACTATACCCCACAGTCATCTTTCATCAACTACACCCCACAGTCATGTTTCATTAACAAACAACACAACACAGTTATGTTTCATCAACTGTACCCCACAATCTTGCTCAAACAACTTCATCCCCAGTCCTCCGGCTCCATTAAATTACCATCGCCCCCCACCCCATTCTAAGGCTCCATCAAGCTACTCCCCACTCCCCAGTCGTCATGATCTAACCACTACTCCCACACCCTGAGTTGACAGCCTGTGTTCAAAGATCTAGGGGTCTTTTTTTCACTATTTGTGCAGTCGAGGGCTTGGCCTTCTTAGAAACTCCTGGCTGAACTTTTGCTCATAGCAAGAGCCATGAATTGGCCTTTGCCACCATCATGTTTTTTTTGACGGCTGCCGATTCTCAGCTTCGTTGTTTTTTTTTTGTGCTTCGTGGTCTTCTCGTCATCGCCAGATCATTTCTTCCCCATGTGAAATATTCACCGGACATCGACACATCGTGCAGAAAGCAAACTTTTCACCCTTTGAAGGGCAAGAAGTGACCCATGGAAACTTGTCTTTATAAGCTGGCAGATACCGCTGGAATAGATTAGGTTTTGTGGTTTTCTCCGTGCTACCACTTGAAGACGCCATGTTGACTATTTGAACAGCAGCTATGCGCATGCGCGGAATGGGCCTAGTTATGCCCCTTTCATGCTGACTTCCGAGTTTAACGATTTCTGTTCAGTCGGACCAGCTGCCAAACGTTCTTTTATATTAATTTTGGGCTTTTTTTTTTTTTTTTTTTTTTTGAAAACTCGTAAACCGGAATTTTTTCAGCAAACAACGAAAATAGGGACAAATTAAAAAAAAAAAACGATATGTCCCGGTTTTCCCTTAACAGTTGGCAGCTATGGACATGAATTCTTGCAGAAAATCTACACTGAACTGATTTTAACACACAGAGAAGACAATCGGTGTTGATGGACTTTCTGATGGGGACCAAAGGCTGACAGCTGAAAGTTTTTTTCCATTCTACTGTGGCTAAAACAGTGCAAACTCTCTTACCTATGCAAATTCCTGCACATTCAAGTTTGTTAAAAATCCGACTTTCAGCAATGAATTCTGCTACATTCCAATTATTTTTGCCATTTTCAGCCTAGCCTGACAAGCATAATTTGTTCCTTTGTGTTTCACTTGGACACAGTAGAGCAAATTGCAACAACTAATCAACATTTCACTTCGGGCAAACCTGATTAAAAGGCCTTTGCCGATTAGCTGACTGATGAACAAAAGATGTGTAAAGGGAAAGCACTCTTCACAGATGTATGTGCATTCCAGATGAGACACAATCATCTTTTCAACCAAAATAAATGGTCCATAACGAGACCCCTTGCTGTCAAACTGACTGGTGCTTACACACTTTGATTACTATTCTTTGTGCATTACACCCTTCTGCTTTTCACATGTGGTTCGCAATTTCAACATGGATAAACCCGATTTGTACATAATCTGAGACCCTTGAAAGAAAAAAATAAGGGAATTAAGAAAGGAAGGAAGCAACACAGAAGGAAAGAAAGACATTAAGAAATAAATGAAGGAAAGAAGAAGCAAAGAAAGAAATAAAGGAAGAAATGAAGGATGGAAGAAATAAAAGATATAAGGAAGGAAAGAAAGGAAGAAAGGTAAAAAAAAAAAAAAGGAAGGTGGGATGGGAAGAAAACCCACTTTGAAAGAAACAGAAAAAAAACAGAAGAAGGGGAAAGCAAAAAGGAACAGAGAAAGAAAGGAACGATGGTAGGAATACAGAATGGAAAGAACAGAGAAAGAAAGGAACGATGGTAGGAATACAGAATGGAAAGAACAGAGAAAGAAAGGAACGATGGTAGGAATACAGAATGGAAAGAACAGAGAAAGAAAGGAACGATGGTAGGAATACAGAATGGAAAGAACAGAGAAAGAAAGGAACGATGGTAGGAATACAGAATGGAAAGAACAGAGAAAGAAAGGAACGATGGTAGGAATACAGAATGGAAAGAACAGAGAAAGAAAGGAACGATGGTAGGAATACAGAATGGAAAGAACAGAGAAAGAAAGGAACGATGGTAGGAATACAGAATGGAAAGAACAGAGAAAGAAAGGAACGATGGTAGGAATACAGAATGGAAAGAACAGAGAAAGAAAGGAACGATGGTAGGAATACAGAATGGAAAGAACAGAGAAAGAAAGGAACGATGGTAGGAATACAGAATGGAAAGAACAGAGAAAGAAAGGAACGATGGTAGGAATACAGAATGGAAAGAACAGAGAAAGAAAGGAACGATGGTAGGAATACAGAATGGAAAGAACAGAGAAAGAAAGGAACGATGGTAGGAATACAGAATGGAAAGAACAGAGAAAGAAAGGAACGATGGTAGGAATACAGAATGGAAAGAACAGAGAAAGAAAGGAACGATGGTAGGAATACAGAATGGAAAGAACAGAGAAAGAAAGGAACGATGGTAGGAATACAGAATGGAAAGAATAGAGAAAGGAGGAAGGACGGTACATAAGAAAAAGGAAAGAATCTGAAAAAAAAGACAAAAGAAAGAAAAACAAACAGAATCATGATAGAAACAGGGAAAAAAAAGGCATGGAATGGGAAAATGAACGATGGAAAGAAGAATGAAAGAAAGAGAGACAGGAAAGAGGGAAGAACATAGAAAGAATTTGAGGAAGGAAAGAAAAGATCGGAGGAAAGATGAATCAAAGGAAGAAAGCAAGCATGAAAAAAGAAAGAAAGAGGATGAATCAAGAAAGAAAAAAAATTCGACATACAGAAAATGCTGGGGGGGAAGAGGAAGAAAAGGGAAGAAGAAAGACAACCATCAAAACAAAAACTGAATAACTGATAAACAGCTGAGGAAACAACAGGGATTCTCTGTCCTGACGCAAGGAAAGCACCCTGACTATGGCGGGCAATTTTTCCCCTGGCGACGTGCTTGTGCAGTCCAGGTTACACGCAGGTGAGAGATCAGTAAGCCAGGGCTCAGACAGCGGTTGCAGTCTGCATGGGATGTCTGCTGTAACACTGCAAGGCAGCGGGTGGCCGGGAGTGGGCCATGAAGCCGACACAGGGACTGCTCATGGAGGGAGGGTAAAAGCCATGCCACAATGGTTAGTCGACAAACATCAAGGAGCCGAAGAGACCAGGCCATTAGGATTTGGCATGGTGGGAATGAAAGTAACTGACCACAACGCTTGGTTACAACACACCAATGATCCAGAAACACACACATGCACTGCAAAATACAGTCATTTCTAGACATTCAGACAAATCTGGTGTTAATTAGACAGCAGTATTTGTCTCTTAATTTGTCCACGTAAAGAAAAGCTTCAAAAGATTAAAGTCTGATGCTCTAAGAAGTGAACTTGGTAGTCGCTGAAATGTTACCTTAATTAGAAATAAAAAATGGTGGAGGATGGGGGGGGGGGGGGGGGGGGGGGGGGGGGGGGGGGGGGGGGGGAGGGTGGCATGGGGTAATGGATTAACTTTGGTTTACTTGAGACGAAATAAAGGCCTTTTTGTTAGTTTTGGGACTGGTCGATATGAAAAAAAACACACACAAAAACCCACCATACTCAGAACAACCCTCCCTCTTCATTCCCCATAACAAATGAAGCATACAACTTTTATTACAAGGCATGAAGGAAGCCTGTGCCACAGCACACCCCCCCCCCCCCCCCTTAAAGCAAAACTGATGCCACACAGCCCACACAGAGAAGGAAGGAGGAAAGCCAAGCCACACCCAGCAGCACACAGACATGCAGCCCACAGACAGACAGTGAGGAGCCCCATGCAGGGCAGCATCACAGCAAGCCAGCAGAGGCAGACAGAAACTATCACTAGTGAAGAAAACCAGCTCCCATCCCTCCCTCCCAACACCACAGCCAGAGAGGGAAGAGAACATCATGGCAGATGGGCAATGAGGACCTGAAGTGCAGATGCGATGATGTGCAATGGAAGCACTTGCATTTCTCTTGCTTTATTGATCACCTGGCTGCTCACAGCATTTTGCCGCGTGGGCCGACGTTCAGTTGTCCAAAGAGCAGCAAAAAGGCTCTTCACCAGCATGCTGTATCTACATTCAATGTCAGTCAGCTACAAACAATTACCAACAGGACCTTGTTGAAACTCACACGCACCCTGGGCCTCTTCAGGTCGTCCTACTTCATGTCATCTGTGTCAAGGGGCACTTCCATCCCTTCCACTCACAACAGTCAAAGTAGGGAACAGTTGCTCCTTCATTTTATGCCATGCCAGTCACAGTCCAAGCTGCCCTTACAGGACCCAGGCCTGTCGTGTACACATCAACATACACATGCACTGCACACACAAAACACCCCACCATTTCCCTCCCAACATGCTAAAAAGAAAATGGCTTCATCACAGACCAAGTTAGCACAAAAGGAGTACAGGAAGTCTGCTATATTAATATAGTGCTCTGGCTGACAGTAACACCATGCCCCAATCCCAACACGGAACAAAAAGGTTTCTCAGTGGATGGCTCATCAGTGTATGCACCATGGAGCCTCCTCACCTTGTACAAGACAGGAGCAAGGTCCTAAAGGTCCAGGGTTCAGTTCCCACACAGCCAAGGCTGGACGAGATGCTCTCTTCACAGTCCACATCAGTACATACTGCCTCATCAGTTTTGATGCCCCCACCCACCCTCCACACACACATACACAAAGGATCCATGAGCCACAGAGCCCTCAGTTCAACAGCCATAACTCTCCAGAGGGGCCTTGTCGGTCGCTCCATCTGCAACGATGGTGCAGACAGACACTCAGACACTGCATGACAACCAAGACCACACACAAAAGCGGAGAGTCGGGGTAAATTCTGGACCTTTTCCAACTGACTTTGAACCTCTCCTACAACTGATGGGGGAAAGATCATAAAGTCCCAGGAATTACGCAGGAAGAGATAGACCGTCAGAAACAGAGACAGCGCAGTATGTCCAGTCTTGGTCTCGTCTTTGTATGAAAAGCCAACAGACAAAATATACAATGGTAATTAGTCCTGTCATAGTCTGGTCATTCTTTTTAACTTCCCTACACTTACTTCCTTCGCTGTAGTTGTTAAAGCCTGCTCCACACATGCCTACTGTCACAGTCGGTCAGGTTCCCCATCACACAAAGTGAACAGAAGACATTTCCATCACAGTTCAGACACAACAGTCACCAGGTAAAGCAGCATCACCAGCTTGGCACCACACACACAGCACAGGGTGGGTGCATGAGAAATGCAAGTGCAATCCAGCTGAGACAAGACAGACAACACAACATATTGCATACCCACATCCAGGGCCAGCCTGCCGCCGCCATGGGGGCGCTGACAGCTGCTGTGCACTGCGGAGTGAGGCACCTCCTCCTCCTCCACGGGGCCACCTCCTCCTCCGCCTCAAGCTCTTGCTCCCAGGCCAGGCCTCCCCCACTCCGCCTCCTCTTCCCTTCCCTTCCCCTCTCCTTCCCCTTTACACCTTCCTCTTCTCTCTCTACGGGACATGCCTTCAATTCACAAGGGCTTTGCCTCTTTTCTTCTGTACGGCTTGATCTTCTGTGCCGTTTCTTCACGCACATTCCCATCTTCTCACTCTTCTCTTTTCTTTCTTCATCTTCATATACCTTGGCAACATGAAAGAAAAGAACACATTGTTAAGACGGCTTGCCAACAGCATATTTATTACAGCAATGAGAGCACAGACATGTAACATCAAAGTCATGAAAATATACATGAACAGGTGTGCAGGTGTTGTAATACACTTGGTTAACTCAGCAAGTCTGTACATGACTTAATGTACGCATCATACGGCACAAAGGACAAACCTGACACAAAGGAAGCTACTACACACCATCTGAACCTGTCTGAACAAGGTGACGCTGTCAAGTCTTTCAAGCACATATCCAGAAGAAAAGAAAAAAAAAGAAAACAAAAACAGTGACAACCAAAGTCAGATAAACAGTACAAATGTGAGGAAAAAAACAACAACAACAACAGAGAGAAACTGATACAAACTTTTCCCTCATAATAAAATCTGTTGACAAGTAACTGCTAATGATAAAAAAACCATCAAAACAAATTCAAACATATTAGACAAGCCAACATTTTCCCTTACAACTGGCACACCACTCCAACGAAGACCCACAACAACAAAAAAAAACACCAAAAAAAAACCCTAGTGCCACCAGCAAAGTGAACTCCATTCCACAGAAAATGTAACCAACAGCTGTTGTTCCCTCTGTGCTGATGACCCAAGGCATTCGGCCATGGCTTCATACCAGGCTGAGCGGCGGCAGCAACAAGGATGCATTCCCATGGAGGTCAGAAGAAATGCTTCAAAGACACTCGTAAAGCATCCTTGAAAGCGTTTAACATCAGCCCTGAGACATGCTGAGGCAAACTGCTATGGATCAAGCAAGATGGCGCTACTCTATCCACCAAGGTGCCGATTCTGGTGAAGAAAGGACAGTACCAGCGCACCAAACAGAAACAGGAAAGGAAAACCAGAGCCAGCAAACAACAGCAGGTCTCCCACATTGCCTGTCCAAGCTGTCACCGCACATTCCGTGCAAGCATCAGCTTGATCAGCCACCTGCCTATCCACAAATCATCTCAGCCCCTCTAAACCCCAAGACGACTGCAGTGGTTCCTGTTGACTCAACAGACGAACAACAACCATACCAGGCTGCACCAAGGGCTGTGGTCCCACTCTGTGCTGGTGACCCTGGCTGTGTGTGGCCATGGTTCAATACCAGGCTGTGGTCCCACTCTGTGCTGGTGACCCTGGCTGTGTGGCCATGGTTCAATACCAGGCTGTGGTCCCACTCTGTGCTGGTGACCCTGGCTGTGTGTGGCCATGGTTCAATACCAGGCTGTGGTCCCACTGTGCTGGTGACCCTAGCTGTGTGTGGCCATGGTTCAATACCAGGCTGTGGTCCCACTGTGCTGGTGACCCTAGCTGTGTGTGGCCATGGTTCAATACCAGGCTGTGGTCCCACTGTGCTGGTGACCCTAGCTGTGTGTGGCCATGGTTCAATACCAGGCTGTGGTCCCACTGTGCTGGTGACCCTAGCTGTGTGTGGCCATGGTTCAATACCAGGCTGTGGTCCCACTGTGCTGGTGACCCTAGCTGTGTGGCCATGGTTCAATACCAGGCTGTGGTCCCACTGTGCTGGTGACCCTAGATGTGTGTGGCCATGGTTCAATACCATGCTGTGGTCCCACAATGTGCTGGCGACACTAGCTGTGTGTGGCCATGGTTCAATACCAGGCTGTGGTCCCACTGTGCTGGTGACCCTAGCTGTGTGTGGCCATGGTTCAATACCAGGCTGTGGTCCCAGAATGTGCTTAATACCTGGCTCCACAAAGGGCCACTGCACCTGGATCTGCCCATCTGTGCCCCGACAGCCGGGTGTGAACACACACACACTGAGCACATCTGGCTTCTCCCTCACAGTCAGTGTCAGCACACACCACTCACAAACCCAGGCAGCATGGAAATGGAGTTATCAACACTCTCCCACTCACTTCATTACATGCTTTGAGACATCAAAGCCCATGCCATGGCCCTCTACAGGATTCAAACTATTTAAAAAAAAATTAAAAAGACAAAATTTATATGTTTGAACACACTTTTAAGTCTGAAATGGGACTAAATTTCCTAACTCATATAAAGAGCAGACTGTTTGCCGGTCATAATAAAAACAAACACTTGTGCATAACCTTCAGAGTAGGAGCTATGCATTTTGATGGATAGAAGCAGAATTCACTGACCATGATGCTATCATTGATAAGATTCTATTTCACTGAACCAGCACCAAGTCTTTGAATCCATTCTACAATTCACTTGCAACAACCAACAAATACCATTTTCTTTTCTTTTCCCCCAAAAACACCATTCGCTTAGACTGTCCCGCACAACAACTGCATGGGGGAGAAGGAGGGCAACACTAATTTACACACTTTCACATCAAGTTTTAACAGATTTCTAACATCTTTAAAAGGATACCTCCTGTTTCCCCAAACTTTTCTGAACCTTAGAGACTGTACCAGTCCTGTTTCATAACAGCACACGATGTTTTAAACACTGCTGTCCTGTGATCAACCAAGATGGACATGATGACTTTTCAGGATGATACAACCAAGACTCACTATGCCTCATCAGGCCTGCCATGTGGCACGAAGTATTGTCCACCTTCAGGCCTGCCATGTGGCACGAAGTATTGTCCACCTTCAGGCCTGCCATGTGGCACTGAGCATTGTCCACATTTATTACAGCAGACGATTGCTATTCATTTAAAAGATAAAACAAACTGAAACACACAAAAAGCAAGGAAAA
Organism: Conus ventricosus; assembly: GCA_018398815.1. Taxonomy (NCBI): domain Eukaryota; kingdom Metazoa; phylum Mollusca; class Gastropoda; order Neogastropoda; family Conidae; genus Conus; species Conus ventricosus. The sequence goes on from JAFLJL010018089.1 coordinate 35,237, forward strand.
AAAAAAAAACGAAAAGAAAACCCAACTCCTGATCGCATTCAGAAAAAAAAATATGGATAAAATACTGGCACTTGAGCAGTGTAATGACAATGTAGTTATAAGACTGTGAATGAATGGAGTCCATTTTTTGTTTGAAACACTACAAGCAGCACTGTGAACATGGACACGACGACCTTTTGTGGACACACACACACACCACTGCCCCAGCTGGATGGACTAAAGACTGCTCACACAGCCCCTAAAGGCCCACGATCTGCTGAATGCCTGCATCTGAACTGACCTGCATGTCCTGGAGGCTTCACACTGACCTGGTGGATGTCCTGAAGATGTATGATGGAACTAAACCGAAGCTTTGGAAAAATGACAGATGCTCCATTGCAGGACACAACGTTCCTGCCCTACCCATCAACTCCATTTATACTCCCATGCCCCCTCCACTCTCAACACACCAGCTGTACATGGTAGAAAATGAGCTTGTGCTTGATGGAGAAGGGTCAAACGTCTGTATGCACCAAGGACTAGTCCATTTTGGACAATCAGCATCTTTTTTATTTTTATTTTCTTTTCTTTTAGACACAAGCTTTTAGCTCAGCATTTAAAAACAAGAAAAAGAGCAAATGGAATTGTACAAGAGGTTCACCTGGTCCTGTGTGGCTTCAACATACACTGTCTGTGCTACAGCCTGACAGTGACAGAACCACCTGTCCTCTGGCCTCTTGTCCTCAGCAGCCTGACACTGCTTACCTGTGCAGTCTATGCAGGTGACAGTCTCAAGGTGACTTCAAATGACACTATTTACTTTATTTGTATCTTTAGTCAATGGGTCAGCTGCTTTGATAATTCATAATTCCCTCGACTTTGGTAAGCACTGGCAGCAGGGTTCTGGATGTATTCACAAACTTTCATTATCATCATCATCATGATATGTTTACTTCCATCCAATCTAATCTCAGAGAAAGAGTATTCCAACTGTTACTTGCCTCATCAAATCTGATCGAAACAGGCGTTGTATCTAAAAGATCACTCAAGTAAATGAAAGAAACAAACATGTTCATCCACAAAGAATCTGCCAAAAGGGAATTAGATTTGAAATGTTACAATGGTTAAAAGGACAACTTTGGAAGCAAGAAGACAAACATGGCTTTCTCTGATGAACAGCACTGACACACTGTTAGTTACGACCTCCAACACAGCTCCAGGAGACAAATTACATGGTTATAATACACTATAAAACAAGCATAAGACTGACAATACTTGCCTATGTACAAACAACTCTTTCACTCTTCAACAATGGCAAAATAAGAGAATAATTGACAGCACCTCCAGTGGAGATACAACAGTTCATTTACAGTCCTTTGTCTTGATGGGCCAACACACAAAGTCTTGACCTCAGCTTGACACTGCACAGATGATCCTGGTCCCCCACCTCTGCCCCCTCCCCTCCCCCCCTCTCAAAACACCACACCCTCAGACCGTCCCACACGACAACTGCATGGATGGACAGTGGGCCCCATCACCCACAATCCCGCTTAATGCACACCTCCCCTGTGTCCACCGACAGCAGCAGGCTGAGGGCAGGGGGGTGTCTCCCTCTAAGGACCCTCAGGCCTCATGTCCCCTATCTCTGTACAAAGCCTCACTATCACAACCGATGCAGTCTTCAGTCTGGTGGTTCATTCACTGAGGATTGCCGCTGTCAGCAGACCAGGGCGACTTGCAGGTTGTGGCCACTGTCTCCACCCCTGGCCCGCTGGCTGCGTGCTGAGCCTGTCAGAGGGATCAAGTCAGCCCAGCGGTCAGTAATACTTACGGGGTGGGGAGTAGGACGGGGAGCGGTGGTAGCCATAGCTGTAAGGGGAACGAGAACGACGGTATGAAGAGTATCTGCGGCCAGGGGACCGACGACCGCTGCACACACCCACACACACACACACAAAGTTATCAAATACTAGTTTACAAAATAACAAACAAAAGGAACGTTTTGAAAGAATCTTTCATATAACAATGGCAAGTACAACATCCTCTTCAAATGAGTCTCACACAATGCCAATCCACGCAATGTCACTCCATGCCTGAAAATACAATGCAGGATAGGGTTTTCCATTTTCCAAATGTTTAATAAACTTGGTGTGTGTGTGTGTGTGTGTGTGTGTGTTTTCATTCACCGATTAGTTGTAAATCCCCCCTCCTCCCTCGCTCTCTCCTCCCCTTTTCAGAATTTCTCCACCCCCACCCATTTGTGGGCAAGCCATAAAGTGGGGTGTTTTTTAATTTATAATATGCATGTATATCAATGACGTGTGCAAGCATCTTGAACTGTATTTTCTGCACAGGAGAAAGAGCTGTAAATATTAGTATGTATGCAGTTCTGGAATACCTTAACAAAAAAGACAGACCATTCCACACTAATGCGTGGCTCAATACTCACGACCATGAATCAGATGGTTTTCCTAGGTAGATCCCTGGAGTGGGAGTGTGAGCTCTCTCCGTGATGGAAAAGTCCACACGGATCTTCCGTCCGTCTATCTCAATACCGTTACAGCGATCTTTGGCCTGCAATGATAAATAACCAATCAGAGGACTTCATTTGTCAATGCCACTATTAACCCTCTTCAGTATCCAATTACCTGGGCTTAGTTACGCCGAAAACCATCAGCAAGATAAGTAACTCCGTAATTTGAACATGGTTACCCAATTTAAAAATTAATTTTCAGCCTCCCCCCCCCCCCCCCCCCCCAACCTCCTAAAAAGAAAATTAAAAAAAACAACACTTGCTAGAGATTCTTTAATTGTTGACTTGAGTGGTTGGCTACAAAAAGTGAAGTCTCAAAAAAGTTTCCCTTATTTTGAGAGCCAGGAAACCGGGTCAGTCAGTGGGTGTGTCCTATGATTTGCCTGTGGGAGCGTCACCTGTGGCCTTTTGATTTCATCAGAAGTTTGGCAGACTTTTAACGAGAAACAAATTTATCTGCTGCCAAAAGCAAGCAGAAAAGGTTGAACATAAACTCTGGCCTGAAATAAAAACTGCCTGTTTATCAAAAACCAAAGAGGAGACGAACAAGAGGTACATCATCACCACAGTGTGTGTGTGTGTGTGTGTGTGTGTGTGTGTGTGTGTGTGTGTGTGTGTGTGTGTGTGTGTGTCGGGGGGATGGGGGGGTGGTGGTGGTGGTGCTCAGTGCACTTGTGCAAAAGCACATTTTTGTTGAATTCCATCACAATCTAAAGTCCAGTATCAGGTAATCTGTTCTTGTTATTTTTTCCCCCTCATTAGTTATAAGACAAATCTTCTTGTATGTGATGCCTTCAGTTTAACAAAATTGTTGAAGTTTGGGTTTGTGTGTTTTTTTCCTTCACAACAAAAGTTGATTATTTAGTGTACAGATTATACAGAATGACTTTATTTTGTTCCTGAAGGTTTCAGTACTTTGTTTAGACCTGGATAATCACTCTGCGCTCCTAATCCATGACATTCTGTGGTTACAGTGAATTGAGGGAAAATTGTTTTAGCACCGAGAACGCTGAAGTAGAGTAAGTCTGTTCGTTTTTTTTTTTTCCCCCTCATATACCAGTTCATTATATATGGGGAAAAAATGGCTGTTTTGGATGGAGTGATGTCTTTGAACTTTTTCATTACTTTTGTAGAATAGATAAGTCAAAAACAATTTTTTTTATTGACGTTTCTTTATGGCAAGTGTGCATGTGTTAAGGAGTTACCTCTCTTGGCATGGTATTCACATAGTCATATAGTACAAAGTCATGCAGTAGGCAGAGGGTTAAGAACTTTGGTCTTTAATAATGCACAAATCTGATGAACTGGTTTGTCAATGCCACAATAAAGATCTTTGATCTATAATAATGCGCAAATCTGATGCCTTCATTTGTCAATGCCACCATAAAGAGCTTTGGTTTGAAATAATGCACATATCTGATGAATTCACTTGTCAATGGCACTATGGTGATCTTTGATGCTTAACAATGCGCAAATCTGATGACTTCATTTCTGTTGACAATAGCCTAACAGTATCCTTGGTGAGAGTTTAACCTGTGCATCCAGAGCCCTTTGAGCTGATCAGGGGGCCCCTGATTTGGGTCTTTTCCAACCTGCTGACTGAGCTCCTGTCATGAAGTGTTTGATTTGCTCTTGAGTGAATGCCATGATCTGGTTTGCCTCATTTGCAAAAACTGGCGGCACAACCTTCGCTGACCAGAGACAGCAGTCCTGATCTCAAGTCTTCAAACTTACATAACTTTGCAAGCAGTGCAAATAATTATGAATCGCAATGATGATAGAGACGACCTTTTGTTTATCGAATCGTTGACCACATAAGCATGAGTCTTCTGAATTGCTAGAGTTCACAGCCACAACTCATTTGCATCAGTGTACAGAATCACCACTGTTCAAAGTCACCGCTCATGTACATCAGTGTACAGAATCATGACTGTTCAAAGTCACCACTCATGTACATCAGTGTACAGAATCATGACTGTTCAAAGTCACCACTCATGTAAATCAGTGTACAGAATTATCACTGTTCAAAGTCACCGCTCATGTACATCAGTGTACAGAATCATGACTGTTCAAAGTCACCGCTCATGTACATCAGTGTACAGAATCATGACTGTTCAAAGTCACCATCATGTACATCAGTGTACAGAATCATGACTGTTCAAAGTCACCACTCATGTACATCAGTGTACAGAATCATGACTGTTCAAAATCACCACTCATGTACATCAGTGTACAGAATCATGACTGTTCAAAGTCACCGCTCATGTACATCAGTGTACAGAATCATGACTGTTCAAAGTCACCACTCATGTACATCAGTGTACAGAATCATGACTGTTCAAAGTCACCACTCATGTACATCAGTGTACAGAATCATGACTGTTCAAAGTCACCACTCATGTACATCAGTGTACAGAATCATCACTGTTCAAAGTCAAAGCTCATGTACATCAGTGTACAGAATCATGACTGTTCAAAGTCACCGCTCAAGTACATCAGTGTACAGAATCATGACTGTTCAAAGTCACCCTCATGTACATCAGTGTACAGAATCATGATTGTTCAAAGTCACCACTCATGTACATCAGTGTACAGAATCATGACTGTTCAAAGTCACCACTCTGTGCATCAGTGTACAGAATCATGACTGTTCAAAGTCACCACTCATGTACATCAGTGTACAGAATCATGACTGTTCAAAGTCACCACTCATGTACATCAGTGTACAGAATCATGACTGTTCAAAGTCACCACTCATGTACATCAGTGTACAGAATCATGACTGTTCAAAGTCACCACTCATGTACATCAGTGTACAGAATCATCACTGTTCAAAGTCAAAGCTCATGTACATCAGTGTACAGAATCATCACTGTTCAAAGTCAAAGCTCATGTACATCAGTGTACAGAATCATGACTGTTCAAAGTCACCGCTCATGTACATCAGTGTACAGAATCATGACTGTTCAAAGTCACCACTCATGTGCATCAGTGTACAGAATCATGACTGTTTAAAGTCACCACTCATGTACATCAGTGTACAGAATCATGACTGTTCAAAGTCACCACTCATGTACATCAGTGTACAGAATCATGACTGTTTAAAGTCACCACTCATTTGAATCAGTGTACAGAATCATGACTGTTTAAAGTCACCACTCATTTGAATCAGTGTACAGAATCATGACTGTTTAAAGTCACCACTCATTTGAATCAGTGTACAGAATCATGACTGTTTAAAGTCACCACTCATTTGAATCAGTGTACAGAATCATGACTGTTCAAAGTCACCACTCATTTGAATCGTGTACAGAATCATGACTGTTTAAAGTCACCACTCATTTGAATCAGTGTACAGTCATTTGAATTCAACATCACAACTCACTGCCATCATGGTGCACAGAATCTTTAGGGTTTGAAACCTGACCTCACAAGCATCAGTGCACAGAATCTTTAGGGTTTGAAACCTGACCTCACAAGCATCAGTGCACAGAATCATTATCTGAGTCTTACATGAGCATCAGTGCATACAACAATAATGTTAGAGTCTTATATAATAAACATCAGTATATAGAATCATTATTTTTGTGTCTTCCATAAGCATTAGTGTATAGAATCATTACTGGAGAGTCTTATACAAGCATCAGTGTACAGAACTATAATTGGGGAGTCTTATACAAGCATCAGAGTATAGAATCATTATTTCAGAGTCTTATGTAAGCATCAATGTATAGAACAGAGTTCTATATAAGCATCAGTGCAAAGATAATTACTTGGGAGTCTTATACTAGCATTAATGTACAGAATAATTATTTCAGAATCTCATATAAGCATCAGTGTACAGAGTCATTAGTTTTTAGGATAAAATCATTATTCTAGAGCCTTATACAAGTATCAGTGTATAGATAATTCTTTAGTTGTATACAAGCATCAGTGTATAGAACCATTATTGGTGAGTCTTATACAAGCATCAGTGTACAGAATCATTATTGGGGAGTCTTATACAAGAGTCTCATCTTGTAAGCACCATAAAAATCATGATCAGAAGTCTCATCTCCTAAGCATCACAGAGTAAAGGTCACTATTAGATAAAAGTCTCATCTCCTAAGCATCACAGAGTAAAGCGTCCACAGCTTTACATTTCCGTCCTTATTGAGACACTTAGTGAAAGGGCAAACAAACAAGGCTTTACACATTTGTAATCCAATATTTTTGTTGCTGTAGTCTGAGCAGAGGCATGTATCAAACTTGTGTACTACTTAACTATGGAAAATTAACTTCCTAGAAAGTGATGACGTCATTTTTGCACAATATTGTGTTTGTTGTCATTGTTCTAATATTGCCTGACCACTTGCGTACAAGCTTTCATGCGGCATTTATGTTATCTACAAGAAAATAAACCCAGTCGAGTTTGGTATTAAAAGAATTGTTGGGAATTCGCCAATTCAGTCATCTCAATAGTGCAGATATATTACATTTTTCATGACAATAACTAATTATCAAACCTACAGCCCCATTTGTAATGGCCGCTCAACCTTGCCGAACGCATTGCTGCCAGACCAGCTATGCACAGATGACATTCAGTTGGCCGAATACAGTGCGGTTAGCTGGCTGGTGGGGAGCGGCCTGCAGAAAACACCCCTTTCCCTCACCTGCATTCACAGCTTGGTCTCTGCAGCTGTAAACTCCCCTGCGACTCAAAACTAAGTAACTTGCTCTGAACAGCCGTGACGCGTCACTATCAGAGAAAAGTCTCATCTCATAAGCATCACAGAGTAAAGCGTCACTATCAGAGAAAAGTCTCATCTCATAAGCATCACAGAGTACAGTATCGTCATGGTGGACAAGTCTCACCTCATAGGCATCTTCTGAAGACTTGAAATAGATGAAGGCAAAACCCCTTGAACGACCCGTCTGAAAAATCATAACACACAGTGAATGCACATTCCTGGACAGAATCTGTCTGAAGAATCATCACACACAGTGAATGCACATTCCTGGACAGAACAACCTGTCTGAAGAATCATCACTCACAGTGAATGCACATTCCCTGACAGAACAACCTGTCTGAAGAATCATCACTCACAGTGAATGCACATTCCTGGACAGAATCTGTCTGAAGAATCATCACACACAGTGAATGCACATTCCTGGACAGAACAATCCGTCTGAAGAATCATCACACACAGTGAATGCACATTCCCTGACAGAACAACCTGTCTGAAGAATCATCACTCACAGTGAATGCACATTCCCTGATAGAACAACCTGTCTGAAGAATCATCACTCACAGTGAATGCACATTCCCTGATAGAACAACCTGTCTGAAGAATCATCACTCACAGTGAATGCACATTCCCTGATAGAACAACCTGTCTGAAGAATCATCACACACAGTGAATGCACATTCCCCGACAGAACAACCTGTCTGAAGAATCATCACACACAGTGAATGCACATTCCCTGACAGAACAACCTGTCTGAAGAATTGTCAATTCAAAGACAGGGTTCCTACAGACTCCCAAGAACAAAATTCAAGGAGTTTTCAAGGAGCATTTATTTTATTTCAAGCCAAGAGGTGGCACGAAAATTAAACCATTGTTCTTTTAAAACTTCATTTTTGTCTACTGTTTATGTTAAAAAAAAAAGGAAAAAAAAAACATATTTGGGCAATTTTAAAGCTCTTGTGTGATTTGGGGACCACAAATGGGGGCAAATAATGATAAAAAATAAAAAAAATAAAAAGGTTCATGACAAGAACTGTATTTGTATCATAGCAGACATGTTAGGCACTTGAAACATGACTTTCCTTTCTTTTGCTGAGCTATAGTAATCAATGCATTACAAAAGGATTTTTATATATTGTTTTGCTGAGCTAAAGTAATGCAATTACAAAAGGATTTTTATACATTGTTTTGCTGAGCTAAAGTAATGCAATTACAAAAGGATTTTTATACATTGTTTTGCTGAGCTAAAGTAATGCAATTACAAAAGGATTTTTATATATTGTTTTGCTGAGCTAAAGTAATGCAATTACAAAAGGATTTTTATACATTGTTTTGCTGAGCAAAAGTAATGCAAGGATTTTTATATATTGTTTTGCTGAGCTAAAGTAATGCAATTACAAAAGGATTTTTATACATTGTTTTGCTGAGCTAAAGTAATGCAATTACAAAAGGATTTTTATACATTGTTTTGCTGAGCTAAAGTAATGCAATTACAAAAGGATTTTTATACATTGTTTTGCTGAGCTAAAGTAATGCAATTACAAAAGGATTTTTATACATTGTTTTGCTGAGCAAAAGTAATGCAAGGATTTTTATATATTGTTTTGCTGAGCTAAAGTAATGCAATTACAAAAGGATTTTTATACATTGTTTTGCTGAGCAAAAGTAATGCAAGGATTTTTATATATTGTTTTGCTGAGCTAAAGTAATGCAATTACAAAAGGATTTTTATATATCTAAACTGCTTTTTTTTTTTCAATTTTTTTTTTCTCCATATGGTGGCCATCAGGCTCCGGTTTTCATTGCCTTTGAATTATTCCAATAGAAATAGCAAATGATACATGCTGTTTTGACTTATAAATAAAATTTAATTGCATAAAGAAATCATTTCTGATCAAATGAAAAAAAAATTACCAAGCTAGCTAGTCTGGATCTAGAGACATTGTACTCCTTGCACATCAACCGTTGTTGACAAACGTTATTTTGAGAAAACGGAGTTTGAAAATAAAGAAGTTAAGCAATTTTCACACACACCTCTTCAAATAAAGTCATTTTTTCTAAGAAAAATGTGAAAATAGACAAAATGAACACCACAGATGGTTTCAACAGACTTTCTTGAGCACAAAAACACATAAAACCCAAAACACGATTTTTGAAAGAAAATAGTCAAATTTTCGTGCCACCTCTCTACACTACTTGCATAAAAATTGAAAAAAGAAATGGCATTTTGATTTTTCTGCGTTCAGGTTGATGGAAAAAAAAATATTTTAAAACAAATTTTTCAAACATCGTCGCGATCCTGGGTGTTGTCGGCGATATACCCAAGGGAGATAATTTGTAACCTCATCAATTTTGAATACATGCATACACTTATGGCTTCAAATCTGGGTCAAGAGATTCAAAGTACATGCTTTTCCTAGGGTCATCATTCCAATTTCACATTTTTCTTCAAGGACGATGACCAAGAATGTTTAGAACTACAAGAGCGACAGCCATGGGTGTGGAAACTCACATTCATTTATTATGGTCATAACTATATTCCTCATTCGCCACACTTCCGTACATTTCCTTTCTATTTCTGAAGCTTCTATAAGCCATTCTTCCTTCTCTGTCTTAATTTTTTTCTTGTACATCTTCGTGTGCAAACATGCAAGTATATCATTATTGCTTTTGTCATATACAAATGGGACAAAGTGTCACTGCACCAAACATTAGAACAGAAACAAACCCACACACTTTGTACTGTACACTAAAACATTACACTTTCCATTCCAATGTCCAACGGCAAACAGAACACGCTGATCCGCATGGTAAACCACTGTCGACAAAAATGAAGAAAGAAAATAAAAGACAAAAACAAAACAAAAAAGAAGCAGGAAAACACAGGCGGATGGAGGCCTCACTAATACTTTCCACAAAAAAAGACAAAACGAGGAGGTTCGAAGGGGGTTGGGGGGGGGGGGGGTTCATGCCCAAACCGAAGTATCTCACTTTACCTGGCGATCGTAAACAACCTGGACATCCGAGATCTGTCCGTAACGTCCAAACACCTCCCGCAGACCCCTCTCCTGAGTGTGAAGGCTCAGTCCAAATATTCCCAGGCATCGGTTGGGCTCAGGGTTATCCTGTCGACAGCCAGTGCAAGCTCACAAACCCAAAGAATAAGACATCTCATCACAATCTACCCATGAACAAACCAGCCTAAGCGTACAACACACTTCCAGGGTTCATAGCCTAAGAGCATCCCAAAATTCCCAAACTTTTCCCAAACTTTCAAAACCACTTTCTGGATTTTTCAAAGACCTTTATTTTTTAAGCGGCCCTAAAACTGAAGTTAGGTAGATAAAAGGGACATGTAATAAGCACAAACACAACAGACAGACAGATTACCTTTTAATAGAACAGTTCCTCGTTATCACACCAATCTTCTAGCCTTATTATTGTCCGTTTGTGATGACCCACAGAAAATGTAGACTATTATATTCCTTTTTTTCAGCCACAATGCACTGCCGTTGTTTGAAAAATGAATCAATGGATTCTGTCCTATATGTCACAAGACTTACAACTGTCAATTCCAAAGGCAGCCAATGTGTTGTAGTGGAGGTTACCTTTTAATAGAACAGTTCCTCGTTTATCACACCAATGAATTTGGAGTCAAAGTATCTGGTAAGAACACAATTACGGTCCCAGAATCTGACATACACATCCAACTGTTTTCCTGGAGATTCTGGTTCAGCGTTTCATCAAAAAGAGCACATAGTTTTCTGCTGCCTTTACTTGTTTTGTAAGCTCGGACGAAAAATATGGCCCAAGACCAAAAGTACACAAGTATCTTGCTTTTGTTTCTCCACAGGAAAACGCTGCAGCAATGTTGCTGTCAGGAAACATGGCTTGAAACAGCTGTTTCATGCCATCACATGATTTCATACTGTAATGGGATGTTATACACTTCATTGCCCACAACACCTCGGCTTTCAACACTTCTGTGCCAGACACGTAGGATGCCAAAACTACCACACTGTTTTTCTTTCTGCGTCGCAGCTGATGAGACGGGAACCTCTGAAGATGTCACTGGTGCAACAGAGGAGGAGCTGGTTGTGGAAGACTTCTTGCTGTGGATGCCCATGAAGTCACCATGGGTGCAACCACTTTGTCAATGGAAGCCACATTCTTCTTGGGCTTTGCACCTGAAATACAAATTTTCTTTTGTGTTTATAAAAGTTTTAATCAAGACACCAAAAATCGTTCTTGTTTATCATCATATCAATTTTATTATTACTAGTAGGCAAAATCTTTATAATCATCACTATCATTATCACTATTATCATTATCATCCTAATTATTGTCACAATTATATGTTTTTAAACATTGTTTAAAGAGACAGTGTATGATGTTACTGCTATATCTGTATCAGAAATTTAAAAAAAATTGTAAATATTGATTGATCATTGTTATTATAAAATTCTGTCAGTATACTGTTAAATATTAATTAAAATGAATGTTCTTGTTATTGTGAAATAAATACCAGTATCACTGTTTTATATCAATTGCTATTAATGGTATTAACTTTTTTAAAAATCACTATTACATTTACAATTATGTACTCTCTATATGGAAAGAAATACTATCTTCATTTCACATTAGTATTAATTATAACATGATTATATAAGTTCACATGAATATTTCCTATTAGTATTGTTGCCAACCTTTTAAAAATATAATTAAAAATAGTATGAATGAAAATAGTGGGTAGCAGTGGTGGTAGTAAACAGTAAACAGCGTAGTAGTACTAGTAGTAGTATAATAATATCAGAGCAGAAGTTCTAGGAGAAGCAGTATTAGAACAGAAAGAAGTAGTACTAGTAGTAGTTGCAGTAGAGCATGAGGTAATCACCACTTTGCAAATTCTGGCAATATTTGTAACAGTGTTTCCTTCAAAGCGCAGGTCACATGGTCACATTCTTTTTTTCTTTCCAGGGAGGGAACTGGTAACAGACAAAAAAGAGGAAATCTGGGGGGGTCCGGGGGCATGCCCCCCCGGAAAAATTTTTTTTCTTAAGGATGAATGTACACAGCCTTTCGTTGTCTGCTGTCTTCTCCATCCACTCCATCTCCATGGATTTTTTATGTTGCTTTCGTCAAATTTCTGAAGCCCGCGCTTTACGATGTCTCGTCGGTAGGGCCATTTTTTGAATGATCCCACAGTTCTTAGCGCCGGATATAGGCCTACTGTATCCTGCTACACAGGCCATCTGATTACCGAAATCGACCGTAACCGAACAAGAGGTAGGCCCTATCTCCGCGAATTTCATTTTCCGAGGAAATAACATTTCAAATCCGAGGAATTCTTTTGCTTCTACCGCGGAATTCCGCGGATCCGAGGAGAATTCCCACCCCTGCTTTTCTTTTCTTTTCTTTAAAGGCAAAACGTCAACCTGAACAACGTAAAAAAAAAACTAAAAAAAACAACCAAGTAGGTTGAGGTATGGCTGATGGGAGAGCGTTTGGATAGCTTGGCTAACTACTGAAACAAAAGGTTCACCAAAAATCATTTTCCGTCTTCATCTCATTTTCTTCCTGTGACCAAGAGAATGTGACCGGTGATCCCGCGCGATGAACACTGTATTGACTTACCGCCGTTATGGCTGATAAGGGCTCCTTCACCCATCGATCCAATATCGATGTTTTTTTCTGCACGCTGCACAGTACGCAGACCGCTTGTTGCCAGCATTTTCCGCAGCCATCGTTTGTAAGTCGAATTTTCGAGCCACAGCTCGTTGAAAACGCACTGGCCCGGCATTTTGATTTCATCTGAGAGACCCGGATATTCCAAGGGAAGTAACTCGCGTTGCGCTTGAAATCGAGAGTTCGTCTGCTACTCAATTCGCTGCGGTTTATCCGATCGCATTTATTATATTTTATAGTTGTTTCCTCTTATATTTTAAAAATTTCATGGTCCCCGATTTTTTTCGAGTGGATATCTTATATTGGTGACAAAACTCTAAATTCACAAACTTTCACAAACCATATTCAGTTTTCTTATTTTTCAAAGACTTTCCAGGGCCTGGAAAATAACATCTTTTTTCCCCAAACTTTCCCAAACGCTACGAACCCTGCAGTTACACAGGCACAAACCAGCATAAGCGTACAACATACTTACACATGAACAAACCAGCTGCAGTGTACAACACACTTACACATGAACAAACCAGCTGCAGTGTACAACACACTTACACATGAACAAACCAGCTGCAGTGTACAACACACTTACACAGGCACAAACCAGCTGCAGTGTACAACACACTTACACATGAACAAACCAGCTGCAGTGTACAACACACTTACACATGAACAAAACCAGCTGCAGTGTACAACACACTTACACAGGCACAAACCAGCTGCAGTGTACAACACACTTACACATGAAAAAACCAGCTGCAGTGTACAACACACTTACACATGAACAAACCAGCTGCAGTGTACAACACACTTACACAGGCACAAACCCGCTGCAGTGTACAACACACTTACACATGAACAAACCAGCTGCAGTGTACAACATACTTACACATGAACAAACCAGCTGCAGTGTACAACATACTTACACATGAACAAATCAGCCCCAGTGTACCACCCACTTTGTTCAAACCATCTTATTTCTAACCATTTTTGCCACAGAGAATGACTTTGTCACTTGGATCTGGAATAAATCTTTTTAAAAAAAAAAGTCAAGGATACCCCACTTTAAATAAACTAAAACCAACAAAACAAAATCAGACACACTGATTTTATTTATCTTTATAAAAAAAAAATCTCTGTCAATCCCATTCAAGCATTTCATATTTACACTGCTCACTACTTCAAACTTTTTTTTAGTAACGAACTCCCCTCCAGAAACAGACTTTCTTACCCGATCTCCTTGATGTCTCTTGCGTGTGGACATTGGGGAACGACTGTCACGGCGGCGGGAATCGTAGTATCGGTCATCGTAATCCTTTCTACTGCGACTATGAATACAAAAAGAACATGAGTACAACACACTTCTTACACCACAAAATAAGTGTTTCTATCCAATTATCCCAGCAAACTATAGTCACACCATAAAAAATCAATATTATCATCATTAGATGACTTGAAAACAAATACAAGAACATTATCATTAGGTGCCTTGAACACAACACCAGAACATGATCTGCAGTCGTTGGGTGACTTGAAACAAACACAAGAACATGATCTGTAGGTGACTTGAACACAAACACAAGAACATTATCATTGGGTGACTTGACACAAACACAACAACATTATCATTAGGTGACTTGAACACAAACACGATCCAGCGGACGAAAGGCCTAGGAGCAGGCAATACAAATAGATCTGCCTTCGAAGGGGGTACGATGGTTCCCTCAGGCAGCTAGTGAAGGGTTTCTCATATTTATAATATATTCCCCCCATTTTTTTCATCTTAATTTCTTTTCTTTTTTTAAAAATTCAAATCTTTGCCAAGTGTTACTATAATGACTGAAGAATTGTTAACCTGCACTTGTTTTCTCCCACTATTTAATTGTTCAGCAGTATAATGTTGGTCAATCATTGGGAGATTGCATCACTTAGGAGATCCAAGTAAAGCTTGTTCTGTACATTTCTTAGCCACTCACAATGCTTGGGTTATTGAACAGCAGAGCTGACCACTCAGACTGTTCCATATCTTTTGATCTCCCTTGCATCCTTGAATGGATCCTCAAGCATAGGCTCAAAGATTGTCCCCTACATTTATACTGTTTGCATAATGCTTTTTAGTTTTCAGCAACTTTGTTCCTCTCCACACTTTCCTTTTGTTCCATTTACTACCCTTCGCTGGCTGCTTTGGGGGTGCTGTTGGATTCTTTTTTGAACCCTTGGTGATGAGAACACCACAGAATTATGGACTTTGGTGTGTCTCTATTTGACACCAAGAGCACAGACACAATCAGCCGTGTCTCCCTAGGAGCAGGCAATACAAATAGATCTGCCTTCGAAGGGGGGTATGATGGTTCCCTCAGGCAGCTAGAGAAGGGTTTCTCATATTTATAATATATCCCCCCCCCCCCCCCCATTTTTTTCATCTTTTTTTTTTTTTTTTTTTTTTTTATTATATATAATTCAAATCTTTGCCAAGTCGTTACTCACAGCTTTATTTTTCTGTCCCATTTGAGACAGTTAAAGGGCTGAACAAACAAGGCTTACACATTCTAATCCAACATTTTTGTTGTTGTAGTCCAAGCATAGGCATGTATCAAACTTGTGTACTAGTTAACTAGGGAAAATTAAGTTCCCAGAAAGTGATGACATAGTTTTGCACAATTGTGTGTGTGTTCTCATTGTTTTTAATATCACCTGACTACTTGTGTACAAGCTTTCATGCCGTATCTACAGGAAAATAAACCTAGTTGAGTTTGGTATTAAAAGAATTGTCGGGAATTTGCCTATTCGGTCATCTCAAAAGCACAGATATATTATATTTTTCATGACAACCACTAATTAATCAGACTAACAGCCCCACTTGTAATGGCCGCTCAGCAATGCCGAACACATTGTTGCCAGAAGTGCTTTACACAGATGACATTCAGTTCGCCGAGTACAGCAAGGTTAGCTGGCTGGTGGGGAGCAGCCTGCAGAAAACACCCCTTTCCCTGACCTGCATTCACGGTTTGGCCTCTGCAGCTGTGGGCGAGCTGTAAACTTCCCTTCCTCTCAAAACTATACTATTACTGAAGAATTGTTAACCTGCACTTGTTTTCTCCCACTATTTAACTGTTCAGCAGTAAAATTTGTTTGGTCAATCAGTGGGAGATTGCATCTCTTAGGAGATCCAAGTAAAGCTTGTTCTGTACAATTCTTAGCCACTCACAATGCTTGGGTTATTTGAACAGCAGAGCTGACCACTCAGACTGTTCCATATCTTTTGATCTCCCTTGCATCCTTGAATGGATCCTCAAGCATAGGCTCAAAGATTGTCCCCTACATTTTATACTGTTTGCATAATGCTTTTTAGGTTTTCAGCAACTTTTTTTCTCTCCACACTTTCCTTTTGTTCCATTTACTACCCTTCGCTGGCTGCTTTGGGGGTTCTGTTGGATTCTTTTTTGAACCCTTGGTGATGAGAACACCACAGAATTATGGACTTTGGTGTTGGTGTGTCTCTATTTGACACCAAGAGCACAGACACAATCAGCCGTGTCTCCCACAGCTTTATATTTCCGTCCTTATTGAGACACTTAGTGAAAGGGCAAACAAACAAGGCTTTACACCCTTTGTAATCCAATATTTTTGTTGCTGTAGTCTGAGCAGAGGCATGTATCAAACTTGTGTACTACTTAACTATGGAAAATTAACTTCCCAGAAAGTGATGACGTCATTTTTGCACAATATTGTTTGTTGTCATTGTTCTAATATTGCCTGACCACTTGCGTACAAGCTTTCATGCGGCATCTATGTTATCTACAAGAAAATAAACCCAGTCGAGTTTGGTATTAAAAGAATTGTTGGGAATTCGCCAATTCAGTCATCTCAATAGTGCAGATATATTACATTTTTCATGACAATAACTAATTATCAAACCTACAGCCCCATTTGTAATGGCCGCTCAACCTTGCCGAACGCATTGCTGCCAGACCAGCTATGCACAGATGACATTCAGTTGGCCGAATACAGCGCGGTTAGCTGGCTGGTGGGGAGCGGCCTGCAGAAAACATTCCTTTCCCTCACCTGCATTCAAAGCTTGGTCTCTGCAGCTGTAAACTCCCTGCGACTCAAAACTAAGTAACTTGCTCTGAACAGCCGTGCTCCCTGATGAGTCCGATCCAGCGACAAAAGGCCTAGGAGCAGGCAATACAAATAGATCTGCCTTCAAAGGGGGGTACGATGGTTCCCTCAGGCAGCTAGTGAAGGGTTTCTCATATTTATAATATATTCCCCCCAATTTTTTCATCTTTATTTTATTTATTTTTTTTAAATTCAAATCTTTGCCAAGTCGTTGCTATAATGACTGAAGAATTGTTAACCTGCACTTGTTTTCTCCCACTATTTAGTTTTTTTGAAAACTCAACAAACATACTACGGTATTGCACACCAGCCTTTTCTGGGATTGCATTCTTCTTAAAACTGAAAAGGCAGAGGAGTCAAATTACCACTTTCCGCGGTCACTGAGGAGAAACCACCAAGTTTCGAAATATCGGCATATGATCAGGAGTTATAATATATGTTAGTGAGTTTCCCTCCCTATTGGAGGATGTCTCTCCCCCTGGAGAATATAAGTGTCACGACCGACCCTGGAGGTCTGCCCTGACAGGATCGGTCTAGGTGGGAGTGAAGGGAGTGACTGACCTCACACGCTCCGCAAGAGACCACACAATAAAGATTACGATACAACACCCCATTTATTCACACCAGCAAAATAAACATTCCAACACACGCACCATGCACGATCACAATAAAGCACTCCAACGCACACAACATGCACAATCACGATCAAGCACTCCAACGCACACAACATGCACAATCACGATCAAGCACTCCCACACCCACAACATGCACGATTATAAATAAATATTTCACCATACGACGTACACGATCACAATTACAGTATTCCAGCACATATGACATGTACACAATTATAAAGAAATATTTCCAGTATTGACCCTTTCTCACACCCACGGAGTGCGTCCACATCCCTGCCCCTGTCAAGTCCGCAGGGAGCACCCTGTCGCACTAGGTGCTCCGAGCCGGGTTGGTTCTCGCAGGGAGTCGCCCAAAGCCGACACCCTCGACTCCCAAGCGGGCAGTGAAGAGCGTGTCCCGGGGGGGGGGGGGGGGGGGGACGTAGCTGTTACTGGAGGTCCTGGACGGGGGTCCAGGCCGGCCAGTCGAGACGGCGGGCTCCCCTAGCAGTCCACGGTCCCGACCAAGGCGTGGCCTCGACCAGCGCGTGGCACCATCTCGTCCGTGGTCTCAGCCAGAACGTGGCCTCGACCAGCACGTGGCACCATCCAGTTCGTGCTCCAGGTGAAGCCCCCGGGAGGGGGGGAGGACGTAGCTGGGAGGAGAGTCGGAGAGGAGGAAAAGAAGAAGGAAGGAGGAAGGAAGAAGGGTACTGGAACCCTGCCGTCAGTACCGTCTGACCATTGCTGTCAAGTCTTAGCCACTCGCATGATGGGCGAGGGGAAGTGTATTCAACGCACACAGTAAACCCATTGAATCAAGTCTTCTCACACGATGCAGGTAAAAGACTGCATTAAATCAACAGGTTATAAAACAAATATGAATTATCTTCACCCTTCTCTCACTCACGCTTAACGTTTTCCTTCCTTAGGAAATAAATCAACACAGCGACCATCGCTTAATAACTGCCACCACATTTGCAAATAATAATTCAATGGCACAACTGTCACATTTTATAAACACATTTCAAAATAACACAAATCTCCAACCACGCATCCGAACGACAAATCATGCGCACGCACGCTCGTGAACATAAAACTCGCTCTCCTTGCACACACAAACAGACGGTGGCCGAAGGATAAAAGTCCGGCGAATGTGACAGGGGCGGACGAGCGAGACCAAGCAAGTTCCAACCCTGAATCACCAGGTTCTCTCCCTTCCCCACCGACTACCGCATCACCAGATACATAAACAGGAGAAAGAATTTGGAAATAATTTAGAATGGCCAGGTTAAAGATGGAATTAACCAGAGAAAAGGTCTCACACAATATTTCTCTTACAATTTCGAAAACAAAGAAAATTGCGCAAAAGCGAAGACTAAGCCGGCTAACAACGACAAATCAAAACAAACAGACCACGAAACTGATGCTTACCAGCTACCCGTGGGTGACCCCGAAGAGGCGGGTCAAAGGACTCTCTCTACCCTCTGTCCAGTCGAGAGGACAGAGGCGAAGATGCGGAGACAGAAGAAATGATGTCCCTCTCCTACAGGCCGACTGCAGGAATTGAAAGTACTGACTGTACTCTCGACGATAAGGTAAAGAACCAGGACTGGAGCAGGCGCCCCCAGAGACATCTTCCGCTCGAGTGAAGAGCTAACCTCCCTCAGCAATGGCGGCCAACATGCCATGCTGCGTCACAGAGTGAGCATACTTCAAACTAAAAGAAACGAAGCACGTGCGACAGGTAAAAAGACAGGCGAGAGGCCGATAGACAGAAAGTTCGAGAGAAAGGTACCGGCCACCCGTGAACTTGCAGGATGAATAGCACGGGCGGTGGAATTAGAGAGAGAGAGAGAGAAAGCAAACCGAAGTTGAGCTGAACCATACCAAGGTGCAACTGCACCACAAGCAACCCTAAGGGACGGCTACACGACAACAGTAACGACAATAAACAAATAAGTAATTCCGCCACCCTAGGTGGGTCGAACGTCGTAGGCCTCGTGACAAACTCGTGACAAACCCCCCTTCTAAAAGCATCTGTTTCTCTGAGATACAGTGCTCCTTTGAACCTTGTCGCATGTGCAACTTCACAACAATGGGACCGAACCCAACTCTCTGTGATCGACAGAGTACGATGAATCCAATACAAACATTCCACGATAGAATCACACGGGGAAATACATAATACTACATTTATCAAACAACTAAGCAAACCTTCCAACCATGAAAGTAACAATCCGAACCATTGGTGATTCACTGCCGTTAACCTCACTGAAGTGACAACTGTCACTACACCTGATACAGAGACCAAAAAGGGGATATAACCCTGGTTGAGGGGAGGTGTCCCTCTGACTGATTTTCCAATATGCTAACTACGGAGCTCGGCTAAGATAGTCAGCATCCGTATTACAGGAACCCTTGATGTGACGGAAAGTGAACGCATGACTCTGCAGTTCCACTGCCTAACTCATGAGTCGACGACTGACTGGCCGGATCCGGTCCAGGCACTGGAGAGGATGATGATCGCTCTCCAGTACAAACTTCCGGCCGTACTTCTTCTTGGGCACGCCAGTGCGCGTCCAAATCTGCCTGAGAGATTCAGCAACAGTAGGGGCATCGATAGTCCTAAGCGGGACAGCCTCTGGGTATCGACCCGCAGATTCTACCACTACCGAAGTGTAGCGGTGACCGCGATCGGATGGAGGATTAATGGGTCCCACCAGGTCGACCCCAACCTTGCTGAATGGCTCCCCAACCCGTGGCACTGACCCTAGGGGAACACGCTTCAAGCGACCCTTAGGCGTTGTCCGTTGGCAGACATCGCAACTGCGGCAGTACTGCCTAACCTGTGAGTTCATCCCTGGCCAAAAGAAGTCCTGTCTGACTCGCTCGAGAGTCCGCTTGGAGCCCATATGACCTGCCATGGGGGAATCGTGGGCCTGCCGGAGAACAGATTCTCTCAAGCTTTGGGGAACGACAAGCTGCTTGGCCATACGATCTGCCAGAGTGACAACCCTAAAGAGAATCCCCTTGTGGAGCTTGAAGCTCACCTTGGCGTGTCGGGCAGACTGAGCGGGATGATCCACCAGTTGTCGCAGGCGTTGGACATCCAAGTCCCTGGCCTGAAGACGAACAATGGAAGCAGGATCGGCCCTGGCCAGAACCTCGTCAGAGATCGGCTGCAGAACGGGACGCAATTCCTGTTCCTGCTTCTTAGCTTTGGCGCGTGTGGTGACTCCCACACACGCCTGTACGGGCAAATCCGTAGACACGGACTGACTGCGTCCGTCTGCGAAGGTGATAGTATTCCCTATGATAAGGGAATACAGAGGTCGCTCCACCGCGATGGCCCACACTTCGCCACAGAAGTAGGGGGTGGAGATAGAAACGAGTACTGAAGGACGGGTGGAGGTAAAACCAGCCTCCAACCCGCACACATCGTAACTGGCGCCCCGCCGGGCCTTAGGGGAAACTAAATCCTTATCCACAAAGAGTGTTGATGCTCCCGAATCCCTGATGGTGTCGACCAAGGATGAACCAACAACAGAAAGAAACACTGGACACTCTGAACCACTAGAAGCTGGGATGGAACCCACGTTTAGCCGAGGCACGAGGACGTTGGAAAGGACCAGCCCCACGACCACCAGCGGCTTTAGGACAATCTTTCCTAATGTGGCCAGGACGACCACAAAGAAAACACAGTCGGGGCGCTGAAATCCCCGATGAACTGCCTGCCTTGTTCACCCCACTAGCGGTTGTCGGCGCCTTATTGCTACTAAATCCTGTGGAGGGCTTCCTCTCCGTATCTGGGCGATGCCCATAAGCCCTGCGAGCTTCAGCAAACACCTCAGCGGTGTGAATCGCAGCCGCGAAATCCTGAGGTGCTGTCTCACCTATCCGGATCCTCAACTCTGGGGACACAGTGTTGGTGAGCTGTTCAATGAGGATCAGATCCTCCAGCTCCAACTTAGCTAACTGACGCCAGTACCCTAGCGTCTTGCGCAGCCTATCACCAAACTGCACGAAGGTCTCATCATTATTCTTCTTCATGGACCTAAACTTCCTCCTGTAGGTCTCTGGGGTAAGGTGGAAACGCTTACGCAGAGCCAACTGCATGTCTGCATAAGACGCGCCTTCATTTAGAGTGAGCACACACTCCCTTGCAGCACCGGATAATCCAGAAAAAAGGTGCATAGCCTTTTGTTCCTCAGACAATTGGTATGAACAAGCAACCTTGTCAAAATGCTCTAAGAACATGTCAATGTCCTCACTAGGTCTGAACTCTGGAAGCTTTAACTTTGGGCCTCTAACTCTATCACCTGCCTGGTGATTAACCCCCTGGTTTACAGAAGCGGGAGGCCGCGAAAGAAGTTGTTCCATCTCCTCCCTACGCAGAGCCTCCATCCTGTCTAGTTCTTCCTACGGAGGGCAGCCTCCTCCCTACGCTGATCAGCCTCTTCCCTACGCTGATCCTCCTGTCTGGCAGCCTCCTCTCTACGCTGAGCCTCCTGTCTGGCAGCCTCCTCTCTACGCTGAGCAGCCTCCTCCCTATGCATAATCTCCTGTCTGTCAGTCTCCTCTCTACGCAGAGCCTCCATCCTACCTAGCTCTTCCCTACGGAGCCTTGCCTCTTCCCTACGTTCTTCCCTACGCAGGGCTTCCTGCCTAGCAGCCTCTTCACTACGCTGCCGCTCCAGAAACAGAAGGACAGAGGTGATATCCTGAGCGGGGTTCACCACTCCCGACCCGGGAGGATGATCCGTCTGACCCGTCCCTTGGGTCTCGACTTTCCCATAAGGAAAGTCTTCTGGGGCATGCCCCTTACGAGGGGAAGCCTGGAGAGGAGAAGGTTTCGGTCTCTGCGACTCAACAGAAGCCCACAGTTGCTTCGCTATACTCTGACGCTTCCGAGCGGAAGTGCCAGTCGGGGTCTCGACAGGGAGACCCCCCAGCGAAGAGGTAGTAAAAGTACCCACTGGACTACCTGCTACAGCACTGGAATAAGTAGAAGTTACCGTAGTCGAAGTACTGGTACTAATAGTAGGGACTACAGTAACATTTTGAATACCCTTCTTCTTCGACGCACGCGTCGCCATACCACCAGCGCCGGACGTTGCCATGACAACAATATCCTACAGTTATCAAATACTCCCTTCACGCTAGAGTCACCCAGCCAACCACCCACGAACAAACACGACAAACTGACTAAACATATACACAACAGACAAAACTAAACAGGTACTCTGCGAAACGAGAGAGAGACAGCCAGAGCCCCTCACATCCCGGACGAGCCCCCACAATTGTCACGACCGACCCCTGGAGGTCTGCCCTGACAGGATCGGTCTAAGTGGGAGTGAAGGGAGTGACTGACCTCACACGCTCCGCAAGAGACCACACAATAAAGATTACGATACAACACCCCATTTATTCACACCAGCAAAATAAACATTCCAACACACGCACCATGCACGATCACAATAAAGCACTCCAATGCACACAACATGCACAATCACGATCAAGCACTCCAACGCACACAACATGCACAATCACGATCAAGCACTCCCACACCCACAACATGCACGATTATAAATAAATATTTCACCATACGACGTACACGATCACAATTACAGTATTCCAGCACATATGACATGTACACAATTATAAAGAAATATTTCCAGTATTGACCCTTTCTCACACCACGGAGTGCGTCCACATCCCTGCCCCTGTCAAGTCCGCAGGGAGCACCCTGTCGCACTAGGTGCTCCGAGCCGGGTTGGTTCTCGCAGGGAGTCGCCCAAAGCCGACACCCTCGACTCCCAAGCGGGCAGTGAAGAGCGTGTCCCGGGGGGGGGGACGTAGCTGTTACTGGAGGTCCTGGACGGGGGTCCAGGCCGGCCAGTCGAGACGGCGGGCTCCCCTAGCAGTCCACGGTCCCGACCAAGGCGTGGCCTCGACCCAGCGCGTGGCAACCATCTCGTCCGTGGTCTCAGCCAGAACGTGGCCTCGACCAGCACGTGGCACCATCCAGTTCGTGCTCCAGGTGAAGCCCCCGGGAGGGGGGGAGGACGTAGCTGGGAGGAGAGTCGGAGAGGAGGAAAAGAAGAAGGAAGGAGGAAGGAAGAAGGGTACTGGAACCCTGCCGTCAGTACCGTCTGACCATTGCTGTCAAGTCTAGCCACTCGCATGATGGGCGAGGGGAAGTGTATTCAACGCACACAGTAAACCCATTGAATCAAGTCTTCTCACACGATGCAGGTAAAAGACTGCATTAAATCAACAGGTTATAAAACAAATATGAATTATCTTCACCCTTCTCTCACTCACGCTTAACGTTTTCCTTCCTTAGGAAATAAATCAACACAGCGACCATCGCTTAATAACTGCCACCACATTTGCAAATAATAATTCAATGGCACAACTGTCACATTTTATAAACACATTTCAAAATAACACAAATCTCCAACCACGCATCCGAACGACAAATCATGCGCACGCACGCTCGTGAACATAAAACTCGCTCTCCTTGCACACACAAACAGACGGTGGCCGAAGGATAAAAGTCCGGCGAATGTGACAGGGGCGGACGAGCGAGACCAAGCAAGTTCCAACCCTGAATCACCAGGTTCTCTCCCTTCCCCACCGACTACCGCATCACCAGATACATAAACAGGAGAAAGAATTTGGAAATAATTTAGAATGGCCAGGTTAAAGATGGAATTAACCAGAGAAAAGGTCTCACACAATATTTCTCTTACAATTTCGAAAACAAAAGAAAATTGCGCAAAAGCGAAGACTAAGCCGGCTAACAACGACAAATCAAAACAAACAGACCACGAAACTGATGCTTACCAGCTACCCGTGGGTGACCCCGAAGAGGCGGGTCAAAGGACTCTCTCTACCCTCTGTCCAGTCGAGAGGACAGAGGCGAAGATGCGGAGACAGAAGAAATGATGTCCCTCTCCTACAGGCCGACTGCAGGAATTGAAAGTACTGACTGTACTCTCGACGATAAGGTAAAGAACCAGGACTGGAGCAGGCGCCCCCAGAGACATCTTCCGCTCGAGTGAAGAGCTAACCTCCCTCAGCAATGGCGGCCAACATGCCATGCTGCGTCACAGAGTGAGCATACTTCAAACTAAAAGAAACGAAGCACGTGCGACAGGTAAAAAGACAGGCGAGAGGCCGATAGACAGAAAGTTCGAGAGAAAGGTACCGGCCACCCGTGAACTTGCAGGATGAATAGCACGGGCGGTGGAATTAGAGAGAGAGAGAGAGAAAGCAAACCGAAGTTGAGCTGAACCATACCAAGGTGCAACTGCACCACAAGCCACCCTAAGGGACGGCTACACGACAACAGTAACGACAATAAACAAATAAGTAATTCCGCCACCCTAGGTGGGTCGAACGTCGTAGGCCTCGTGACAAACTCGTGACAATAAGCTTGCTGAAGGCTCATTTTGAGAAGCATTTATTTTATTTTTCCCCATCCACCCACTCAAGCACATACTGTTAGTTAGGCAGAATCATCTGCCACTGCAGGTATGAATGCGTATCTCCCCCTATTTCTTCAATCTAAGACATAAGAGCAAGCTTTGTTTATAATTCAATATTTCTTGCAGTCATTGCAACACCAAGCTGCTCTGTAAGTTGCTGGAACGGTGCTCGGTACTTATCCTTGGAATTTATTAGTTTGTTGTATATATATATATATATATATATATATATATATATATATATGCAGCTAGTGAAGGGTTTTCATATTCATAAAATATATTTTCCCATTTTCTTCATCTTCAATTTTTTTTTTTTTTTTAATTTCAAATCTTTGCCAAGTCATTACTATAATGATGGAAGAATTGTTAACCTGCACTTGTTTTCCCCCACTGCTTAATTGTTCAGCATTATATTGTTTGGTCAATCAGTGGGCGATTGCATCTCTTAGGAGATCCAAGTAAAGCTTGTTCTGCACAATTCTTAGCCGCTGACTATGCTTAGGTTATAGAACAGCAGAGCTGACCCCTCAGACTGTTCCATATTTTTTTTATCTCCCTTTCATCCTTAAATGGATCCTCAAGCATAGGCTCAAAGAATGTCCCCTACATCTTACTCTGTTTGCATAATGTTTTTTTAGTTTTTCAGCAACTTTTTTCCTCTCCACACTTTCGTTGTTTTTTGGTGTTTTTTTTTTTTTTTACTACCTTTCGCTGGCTGCTTTGGGGGTGCTGTTCGATTCTTTTTTTAACCCTTGGTGATGAGATTACTCTGTTTGCATAATGTTTTTTTTAGTTTTTCAGCAACTTTTTTCCTCTCCACACTTTCGTTGTTGTTTTTTGGTGTGTTTTTTTTTTTACTACCTTTCGCTGGCTGCTTTGGGGGTGCTGTTCGATTTCTTTTTTTAACCCTTGGTGGTGAGAACACCACAGAATTATGGACTGTGATGTGTCTCTATTTGACGCCAAGAGCACAAACACAATCAGCCGTGTCTCCCTGATGAGTCCGATCCAGCAGACGAAAGGCCCTGGAGCAGGCAAGACATATAGATCTGTCTTTGACAGGGATTACGATGGTTCCTCCATGCAGCTAGTGAAGGGTTTTCATATTCATAATATATACATTTCCCATTTTCTTCATCTTCAATTTTTTTTTTTTTTTTTTAAATTTCAAATCTTTGCCAAGTCATTACTATGATGGAAGAATTGTTAACCTGCACTTGTTTTCCCCCACTACTCAATTGTTCAGTATATATATATATATATATATATATATATATATATATATATATATTATATATCAGTATATTTAAAATGCCTAAAACAATTTTTTAAGTGCTCAACCCCTTGGGGAGCAACATAAGTTAAAACAAGTTAAAAGAGGAATCTTAAAACTGTCTACAAATTTGTTTCGAGCGTGTTGCGCTGATGACAGCGCAACACGCTCGAAAAAAATTTGTAGACAGTTTTAAGATTCCTCTTTTAACTTGTTTTAACTTACATTTGTTAAGAATATTTTTTAAAATTGAAGTATTATTTTAATACTTCATTTTTTTTAAAATATTCTTAACAGATGCTGCTCCCCAAGGGTTGAGCACCTTCAGATTTTTAAAGAACACTTTTATATTGTTCATATATATATATATGATGACAGCGCAACACGCTCGAAACAAATTTGTAGATAGTTTTAAGATTCCTCTTTTAACTTGTTTTAACTATATATACAGTCAAACCTCTATTATAAGACCCTCTGTTAAGAGACCTCCTCTCATTTAAGACTGAATTTTTTTGCACGGATGCATTTTACTATCAAAACGACTTCCTCTAAAACGCGACTTGCGACCTTTGTTTTGTTGAAATTTACGACCTTCGCACCCACGGCTGTTCAGAGCAAGTTACTTAGTTTTGAGTCGCAGGGGAGTTTACAGCGGCAGAGACCAAGCTGTGAATGCAGGTGAGGGAAAGGAATGTTTTCTGCAGGCCGCTCCCCACCAGCCAGCTAACCGCACTGTATTCGGCCAACTGAATGTCATCTGTGCACAGCTGGTCTGGCAGCAATGCGTTCGGCAAGGTTGAGCGGCCATTACAAATGGGGCTATAGGTTTGATAATTAGTTATTGTCATGAAAAATGTAATATATCTGCACTATTGAGATGACTGAATTGGCGAATTCCCAACAATTCTTTTAATACCAAACTCGACTGGGTTTATTTTCTTGTAGATAACATAGATGCCGCATGAAAGCTTGTACGCAAGTGGTCAGGCAATATTAGAACAATGACAACAAACACAATATTGTGCAAAAATGACGTCATCACTTTCTGGGAAGTTAATTTTCCATAGTTAAGTAGTACACAAGTTTGATACATGCCTCTGCTCAGACTACAGCAACAAAAATATTGGATTACAAATGTGAAAAGCCTTGTTTGTTTGCCCTTTCACTAAGTGTCTCAATAAGGACGGAAATATAAAGCTGTGACCATTGGTGTACGACCATGAGTCAAGGGAAACAACTGCACACCTGCCACAATCTAGAGTCGCTTCCCTTGTTAAAAGAAAGATGGCGGAGATCGGAGGCAAAACATGCGGATCACGAAAGAGAAAGCCCCTGAATTTAGAAGAGAGAGTGGAGGTGATCAAAAGAAGTCGTGGAGGTGAAACTGCAATATCGATTGCTCGAAGTTATGAAGTTGGCAAGACCCAGATTCAAAACATCATCAAAGATCAGAAAGCTGTCATGGCAATCTGGGAACAAGGTGCAAAAGCTGACCGGAAATAGGCCTATGTGAAAGAAAGGAAATCGCTAACAGTAACAGACACATCCATATGTGTGTTTGTGTGTGTGTGTGTGTGTGACTGTGATTGAGTGAGTATGTGTACTGTAAGTGTGTGAAAATATTTCTTCAACACATAGTCATTGTATGTCCTTTTGTGTAGCTGTATGAAGGAAACAGTGTGTGTGTGTGTGTGTGTGTGTATGTGTGTGTAATTGTAAGGATATTTTATCTGAAAATATTCCAACGCCTAGTCAATGTGTAATTTTGTGTACATTGTATTTGCATTCATCTGTGAAAATTATACATGTTTTCAGTATGCATTCAGTGTTCTTGAGACTTTTTGTGCATGGAGAATTCATCTGTGAGAAAGTGTTTGTTTCTACACCTGTCGGTGCCTACCTCCCTTATAAGAGCCCTCCAATTTAAGACCGAATTTTCTGGACATTTTGAAGGTCTTAAAATAGAGGTTTCACTGTATATATATATATATATAATTTGTTCAATCCACTGAACACTTAGTTACTATGAAGACGCTCAACATCAAAGGGTTTTTAAGGCTGTCTTGTAACATGCTACTTTAGTACTTACCGCAAGCTCTCAAAAAGAAAAACCAGCTAGCTCCCTTGGGGTGCCGAGTGCTGAATTTTGCGCAGTGCTTGGTCAAACACAGATTAACGCGAGACAGGCTTGCAATCACTTTCATAATTTAGACAACTACTGTCTGGACCATATTTTTCATTAACTTTAAAAACTCATACTAGTCATACAGAGCTAAATTTCAACACAGCACAATGAACACCATGAATTTTCAAACAAAAATAAACTATGTTTGTTCTGAAATTTACAAAACTCCAAAGAATAGCAGTAACAGGGTTTTCACCACATCAATGTCAATTCAGAAGTTGTTTCATTTTCTGACAACTTTCACAGACAAAAAGACAACACTATCTGTCAATCTTTTCCCCTGCCTTCAAACTTTATCAACTTCTATTGAATAGATGGAATGAAAACCAAGAATATGGAACTGTAGTACTTACCTTCTGCTTCTAGAGCTGCAACAAACATCACAATCTTTCATTTACTGGCTTTACCAAGTCGACATCATCTAACTGATGTTGAAGCACGCACGCAGACACACGCACACACACACACATACACACTTTTATCAATACACAAGATAGGCATTTCAAATTTAATAACAAAATCAGCAAGCCTGTTCAGCACTTTTTTTGTTTGTTTTGTTTTGTTTTTGGGTGTTTTTTGCTGTCCCAACCTCTGCGCCACCTCAGAGGCAGTGTACCCACGCCGCTCACTCCGACACCCCGTCCACAGCCACAGCCCTGTCAGCTCTGGCACCGGCACTCCACAGGGAGCAGTCAATGTCAAGTCGTCAAGAGGCAACCCACCGGAGGAGACAACTGCACTGCTGCCGAGTCACTTCGGTGATGTTCAGTGGCGCCTGTTCTGATCTAATATACGCAGGACACCACCTACTAAGCCCCCTACTGACAACAATAATTGCTTAGTCACGGAACCGGCGTGAGTGAGCTCTCCCTCCGGAGGGCGCCACCACGTCCGTCCAACGACAGCCCCCATGGACTTGCCGATACCGGTGACCCCAACGGAACCAAACCAAGGCCACAGACATGGAGAGGATATCGAAACTGAGGTCACCATGAGAGCAGGGCACGAAGGGCCACACAATTTGAGACTTTTTTTTTTTTTTTGCCGATTGATGAGAATGAGGATGATTATTAAGATGATGCAACGGATTTCCATTTCGGTCGGAGACTACATGACAGGGCTGTACTCTACGCTTCCTTTCATAATATATCCCGGCGTCAACCAGCCCGAGAGATACAGGCACCTGCAGTGTTGGTCAGGAAATTCTGAGCAACTCTCATAAACGCACCCATTAACTCTCTTGATAAGCACGCGCCTGCTAGCGCCCAACCGGACATCACACAGCCAAAAGGCTGAGCGCCTGCCAGTGCCCAGTGAAACACGTGGCAATAATGGGCACCGCCATGTTTCTCTTAGAAAAGGAAGGCTCGCGAGAATGTGACTTCCTTCTTCCTTTAGCCATTCACTTCCGTTTGCAAAAAACCACGAGTTGATACGTGCCATAGTTCTTGAGTTATGATTTTTTTAAGTTTTGTGGGTTTAAATGCTGTTTTTCACCTTGGCTAACCTTGATTTCTGCCGTTCTATAATGAGATTTAGTAATGAAGATACTGTGGATGTGTAGGATTGATGGCATAAGACTTAGTGAAAGTGTTGGTGATGAAGCTTACAGTGACCTAGATTTCGACTGGGATGAGGTTCCAGACATGATAAACAACAATTTGGAAGAAAGTTCTGAAGAAGATTCCCCCCCCCCCCCCCCCCCCCCCCCCCCCCCCCCCCCCCCCCCCGAGTAAATGGCTCATATGACATTCTTCAAACTTATGATATAGCAACATATATATTGGTAGAAATTTTTTACATTATTTTTATTTCATTATTCCTTTCCTCTCTTTTAAATTCATTTTTAAATTGAGTTACCATGTTCAAATTACGGAGTTACTTTATTCTGAAGAGGGTTAAGTGGATGAAACTCGACTGTGTGATCCCAGTCTTCCCAACTGAGTCTGCAGCAAACTCAACTCTGGGTAGGAGCCGGTTGGGGCTGAAAAACCCACATGACTCTGATGGGATTCGAACCCACGACCTCCCAGCCGGGAGTCTGCGATGCTAACCACTTCGCCATGGTGGCTGGTGTTCAGCACTTTGTTGGTAGATGGGATTAATAATACTTGTCTATCCATATAGGGAGTGTCCGCAGGAGAATCAGCCCTACATACACAGAAGCAGAAGTTCAGCACAAGTGTTTTTCCTCTTCCTTTTTTTGTTTTCTTTAATCCAGTTCAAACTCATGTTGTTTACAGTCCAACCAACAACAAAGGGCCATTTCAGGACTGTTGTCTTGTGGAAGTCAATTCCTTACATAGTTGTTCCTTACACAGTTGCATACGTGAAATCAGAAACAAATCAAAAATACAAAAACATGGGAGACACAAAGGAGGTCTGGTCTGGCAGAGCTCTTCATCAGCACATGGAAGGACAGAATGTTTAGTTTCACAGATGTCTTACTTTTTTCTCTTTCTTTTGTTAAAAATTGTCCACAGCAAATTGTAATTTCGAGGTCTCCTCAAAAGTAACAAAGTCAAATTCCCATTTTTGCCCATCCTGGACATGTGGTTTCATGCACACACTTGTTTACATTTAAAAAAACAAAACAGATCAAAACAATAAAAAATCTTCATTTAACTAAGTTTTGTATAACACCTAAAAATTACTTATAAATCTTCCCTCCACATGAAAAGTATTTTATCTTTTCAGGAACTGAAAAGCCGCATCTGGTGAATGTCTCTCAAAAAGCTTTTCATGGAGTCTACTGTGAAATTAATACATCTAGTCTGACGGAAGTCCTAACACTCTACAAGACCATGCTTAAGGTCTATTCTCAATATTGGCAATAATTTGTCAGCTTGAGCAAATGTATCAAGCGTTTGACTAATAGCAAAACCAAACATTAGAATGGTTTCCAATCAAGCCATACCAATCCAAACTGGGCGTTTTTGCCTATAGTCAGTATAAAGGAAGAGATCAGCCAATCTTGGCACTGCTCAACTTCTCTTGAATATGACATCAGCAGAATGATCCAACAATTGGGCTGCTCCATGCAAGTCATCTCAATCTATCTGATGTAGCTCTCCACTCAGTCGCAGTGATTATTAAGTTCACATATCGACTCCAGAACTCTTTGGACTGAGTCAATGACATCTGGGCAAAGACAACGCATGGCCGCCAGCCTCTGAAATAAAACCTTTGGAAACCTGGGGATACTGGTGGGCTGGGCTTAAAGAGGAGGCAGTTCAGCCTTTAACCCTCTTGCATTCGTTTCGCCCGTATCCGGCCGCTGTGTTTGTCTCCCCTGCTATTCGTTCCGGCCGCAACCGGCTGTACATGCCGCATTACTTTCCCTCACACACAGCGACCTTGTTTTAAGTCAAGGCTGGCCAAAAATAAACGTGCATCCCTGAGAGGGTCCAATGAAATCTTAGCAGTAGTATGGGGTGTGGGAAACAATTCAATCACAAAGACTATGGTCTTGAACTGACCGCATTCCATTGCTGCAGACGGCATTGCCTTGTTTCTGAAAATGGTGTCTGCTACCGCTCCTACTGACGGCGACTGTTTTGATGATACAAAAGAGGAGTTGGACGATATATTACAGGAAGTAGAAAGATATGAAGGAGAGGAGTTAAATAAAAGTAATGTGGATGAGAGGAAGAAGAGGAAGAAGGCGAAGAAAGTGATAAAGATGATGATGCGCCTTAGTTTGCGTTTGTGACCACGTGGCGACCGGCGACTTCCGCACCTGTGGTTCAGCCTTTTGAGGAGGAGACTGGGCCAAATCATGATTTGCCAGACACAGATACACCTCTGGATTATTTTTTTCTCTTCCTGCCGCAGTTGATTTTTACTACAGCTGCTGACCAGACGAACCTGTACGCCAGGCAGCAGATGGCAAAGCGGGGACAACCTGACCCACTTTGGCAGGATACGACACCTGCGGAGATGCGTGCATACGTAACTGTGCTCGTCATGATGGGGATCAAACGTCTGCCAAGACTCTGGTGCTACTGGTCGACTGATCTTCGGTTTAGCGAGCCATGGATCAGTGGGGTGATGTCGAAAACACAGTTTCTGCCATGCGGCAAACATGGTAGAAACCATGGATCAAGAGTAGTGTTTACCATATTGGTGACACGTGACAGTGGTGACACCTTCCTTCTGTGTGAGACCAGACACCACATCAGCATGTAAAGAATGGATTTTACTTCTTTCTGTGACTGTGTATATTCCGGTGTTAAAAGTCATTAAGCAGTGACAAACCCACCTTTTAGGATGAAAGAAAAAAAAACACACGTAAAGTTACCTGGCCGCATGTTTGAGTATGTGACAATCATGTGACACTTAGTGACACCCCAAACTGGATTTACTGAACCAGGACTGCTGTTTTCAAGTTGAGGTAGGCTACCCTTTGATGATTTATACTAACAAATGCATGCCGACAATGTTATTGTCTGTCTGGTGCATCATAGTAACATTGTCAACGTTTGATGTCCCATTGTTTTGTGACAAACAGGGTGACAATGACACCAACATGCATCCCAAACATGTGACGTCTCTGCATTATGAAATATGATGTATCAGAATTCTGCATTCTAAATCTGACAGCGCTGCAGTGAAAATTTTGTCCACCACAGCCTTTCAAAGGCAGCAAGTGAGTTTTAGGTTAAGTTTCTCAAAACAATACGAATACTAGGAGCAGTTCTAGGCTGGAAAATGTGAATGCAAGAGGGTTAACTGAAAGCGTTTTAATCCCCACATGTTCCAAGTTGACAAATGAAGGCAAAGCAGTCAACCATAAAGTCCCAGTTTAGGAACCATGGCATGAAAGGTAGGGGGAGGGAGTGAGACGGGGCAATCTGACTTTCGACTCGAAGCATTTCTATCTCCTTATGGTTCAGTTGACAAGTGTCGAGTTTAATCATAAAATCCATTTTCTACACTTGTAATTGCCCACATCCACATAACACCATAGGCATTTTGGGCTTTGTTCTGCAATATTTTATCCTCTATTCAAAAATGCCCCCCACCCCCACACCACATGTTCAAACAAACCTTTGACATTCTGGAATTTTTTGTTCCCAAACAAATTCAGGATTTCAGAAACAATTTCTAAACCGAAAAAATTCCTGCAAAATTCAGGGGAGGGAAGGCAGACATATAAATGGATTAAAAAGAAAATGCACTTTCCAAACATGCGATTGCCAACATGAACGTAACATCATTTGGCCTTTATTCTGCAATACTATATTTCCTTATTCTGAAATGACACACAGACGCCTCCCCAAACCCGTTTTTTTTTCCTCAATTAGAGTCTTATTTTCTGGATTATTTCTCTAACTTTGGAATTTATGGAATAATTTCTAAAAGCAGGGAACGTCCAGAACATTCCGGAGGGCTGGCAGCTAAGACACTGACATTTTCTGTCTGTGGTGTTCAGAGGAATAACTTACATCATGCACAGCATGCATCATTGTTAGTGTCTTCTATTTTTCTTTTATCACAGGGTTCCCACAGATATCAGAAAAAAAAGGTCAAGGGGTTTTCAAGGGAATTTCCAGGGGTTAGCAGCTTCATTCAAGGGGTAGTAATTAACAACTTTCTTGCAGCTGCTGATGTGGAAGGTGCATCTTGAGACCCCCCTGTCACTGCAGTAAAACTTGAAGTTGAAGGCAGTTGACTGCCAGTCTCCTGCCTTGCACCCGGTGGTTCAGATCTTGGTGAGGAGTTTCGGTTTCCAAGAGTGAATCCATGCATGGTCAGCTGTGTGGCACCACCGGCATTTCTCTTATTCTCATGTTCATGTTCCCACAGCTGTCCAGAGCAAGCCACTTAGTTTTGAGAGTAAGGGGAGTTTACAGCTCACCCACAGCTGCAGAGGCCAAGCCGTGAATGCAGATCAGGGAAAGGGGTGTTTTCTGCAGGCTGCTCCCCACCAGCCAGCTAACCGCGCTGTACTAGGCGAACTGAATGTCATCTGTGTAAAAAGCCGTCTGGCAACACTGTGTTCAGCATTGCTGAGCGGCCATTACAAGTGGGGCTGTTAGTTTGATAATTAGTAGTTGTCATGAAAAATGTAATATATCTGTGCTTTTGAGATGAATGAATAGCCAAATTCCCGACAATTCTTTTAATACCAAACTCGACTAGGTTTATTTTCCTGTAGATAATGTAGATACGGCATGAAAGCTTGTACACAAGTGGTCAGGCGACATTCAAACAATAACACACACACACACAATTGTGCAAAAATGACGTCATCACTTTCTGGGAACTTAATTTTCCCTAGTTAACTAGTACACAAGTTTGATATATACCTCTGCTTGGACTACAACAACAAAAATGTTGGATTAGAAATGTGTAAGACTTGTTTGTTCGGCCCTTTAACTAAGTGTCTCGAATGGGACAGAAATGTAAAGCTGTGCACGTTCCACCAACCGTTTGTGTTTCACTCCATCAGCATGACTCTTCACAGCACTGATGCCCATACCCGAGATACTAAAACTCTTCTTGCACAATGTGCACCTTGCTGAGTGTTCGTTTTCCTCCACGAGCTAACCAACCTTTGAAAGCATCTTTTTCTGCTCACATATCATTGAAAACGCAGTCTCCTTTCCCCATCTTGCAGGCTCAGTAGCACTATTTGGCGCAGAACATCGACCGTCGACACAACCCCGATGGTAACCAAAGGGAAAGAACTCTGTTGGCTTCTACACTTACGTCTATAGTAAGTCAAACACTAGTCACTGACGAGTTACTTCCCTTCTGCTTCAGCTAGGCTGTTGTCGGTTGCTACGGGATCGGCGATCACGAAGCCACATGGAGTGACAGAGATTGTGATTTATTTCGTATAAAAAAAATTTTCTTGAGTGACAGTCACTTCCTTGCTTTGAGAGGACAGATTGTGACCGATTTTGAAATTTCAAGGAGTTTTCCAGGGGGTTAGGCCTTCAGCTTATTTTTAAGTACTTTTCCAGGCCTTGAAATGGTCATGTCAAATCCAGGCATGAAAGTGACCAGCAGTAAAAAAGGTTGAAAAAGCGGCGGGGTCTGGGGGCCACTGTAGGCCCCCAGTGGGGCCCAGGGGCAATGCCCCGGTGGGGGTCAGGGGCAGAGCCCCCTGAAGCTGAAGCTTTTTTATGAAATAAAAGGCCTAAAACTGCAAATAAACCCCTATTCCAGCGCTGTTAAGAAGGGCAAATAAGCCACATTTTCATGTTTTCAGTAATGAAAATAATACTTCAAAAGATCATATAATAATATACTTTTATATGTGCATACTGACTCATTCACTCGCATTATTTTGTGCAGAGCTGCCAACCTGCTCATGCGGCTTACAGTAGCATTTCACAATTTTCACAGTAGCATTTCCAATTTAACAGTAGCAACTTAATTTTGCGCGCGTTCTAAAAAGAAATCAGGCCTATAACCAGTTTTACGGACCACATTAAAGCTACAGTACTCTTAGTATATCTATAAATGTTATTCAGGGCTTAAAACAGGAGGAAAAAAACCACTGAAACTAGGGGGGTCCGGGGGCATGCCCCCCGGGATTTTTTTTTAAAAACCGAGTGTAAATCTATGCCATTTTGTGCTTTCTGGACATAATTTCAAGAGTTATTTATGCATAAAAATTGCTGTAAACACATAATTATTACAGGAAGATATATTGGGAAAAGGGGAGATGGGTTAAAAACAATAATAAAATGAACACTCACCCTTTAACTTGAGTGTTTTACAGGTGTTCACCAACTATAGTCCTTGGATGAAATCTCACTTCTGGGGTAGCTCAATAAGTTTCACTTTTCAGGTTTAAAAGATCACACAATCAAGTTTGAAGTTGGAGCACACAAAGTCAAGAACTGCATCAAACACTTTACAGTTCAGTCTCATATAACAGGGATCAACTTGTGGAATCAGCACATTTTGAAAGTCACAATATCCAAATTTTGATAATGGAGATAAACTTGTGGAATCAGCACATAGTGTAAGTCAACCAAATTTTGAAGTTCCTGAATTATAATAAACACTGAAATACAGGATTTCACACACACACACACACACACACACGCACACACAGAGAAACAGCTGTGTCATTTGGGTGTTTGGGTGGTGGAGGCATTAAAGAAACTCAGCAAGGAACTGTTTCTTCTTGCTGCTTGCATTGTCTGCACTGTCTTTGCCATCCACCTTCTTGCTGACTTGAATTTCAACACCATCTTTGTCTGCTGTTTCCTTGCTTTCTCCTGTCTGGATTTCACTCTCTACCATTTCTATTTCGTTCTCATCCACCTTCTTGCTGACAACTTGACTTTAAGTTGGAACCCTATCTTTTTCCTTGCTGCCTCCCCCTGGCTTGCACTCTCCACATTTTCCATATCACCCTCTTTTCTCCCCACAGGATTGCAGTGTTCTATCCTGGCACGTTTTACTGCTGCTAAAGTGTCTTCAGTTACCTTTCTTTTCGTAGTTAACTTTTTTGGTTGAACACCAAGTGACACTGCCAGCTGACTCTTGCTTTCCCTATTTCTTGCTCTTCTGTCTTTGTCTTTTTTGGCTGCACCCATCATGTTCTGCACAAGAGTGCGACTGACTGGTTCTTTCACTGGGATCCTTCTTAATGAAGTACTCTGTGGAGGTCTTCCCTGAAGCCTTCAGTGCATATCTGACGTTTGGATGGCAGAGAAGGTTTCCATGTCCATGTTTGTGGTGGACTTGTCAACAATTTCTCCCTGGCACTGAATGAAGACTCTACTAATGGTCCATGAAGCAGCTGAGAGCACCTTTCACACCTTGTCAGCAGGGAACTTCTCCTCATTAACTTTCATCCACCATGAGTCTATTCTTTCTTTATCCAACCATTTCTGGATGTGTGTGTCGTCTGAAAACGTTTCACTTGCAGCTCAAAATCATCCTCAGACCCATCACCAAGTCCTCCAGGTATCAGATTTGGTAACTAAGAAGTTCTCTTTGAGCTGTCAGTGTACCCTGGTCTTGGGATCAATGCAGCTGAAACATCTTAAGGCTTCATTGTTGAGTGGCATTTTCTTCAGAAGCACCTTCCCACATGCAATGAATGCTTTCTTTGCTTGAGACAGGAACATGGTCTTGATGCTGTCCTTTGCATGTCGGTTTGCTAAAGCTCTTTTCACAAAGCTGCCCACAAACAACTCTGACTTTTTAACAAGAATGCTCTCATCATCAAGGTCCAGTTTCAGCAGATGACGTGGTTTCACCAGAAGTTTGTTCAGGTCGAACAAAGCACCCAAGGAAATCTTTGATCAACTCCTCCTGATGACTGTGGAGTTCATGCATCATAGGATCCTTTGTCTGGAACACTTTAATGTACCCATGCAGAATAGACAGTATGGTAACATAAAAGTGAAGCTGCCACTGTGTTTTGTCATGGTATATGAACAGTTTTTCTGTGATTCTTTTTTCCCGCTCTCTTCCTTCTTTGGTGGCACCTTTTGCTGCTTGATGCACTTCAACCTGTATCTTTCTGATATGCTTTTGAGTCTCTTTGGTGACTTTCTTTTCCTTATACAGATTCTGGATGATGTTTTTATACAGTTTCTGGTCATACTCAGAGAGTAAACTGTAGTAAAAAATCAAAGGACATCCAACATCCGAAGAGTATCTGCAACAACCTCTACAAGCGACAGCCACCGGTGTGGTACATACTGCTTTGGGGCAGATGGAACTATCTCTAAAGCAATGCAAAGCTTTTCCAGTAAACTTCGGTATGAGTTGACCACTTGAAGTCTGTGTGCAAGTCATTCAAAAGTTGTTCAGTGTGCCTTTCAAAAGGCTGGCAAAAGGCTTTGGCTGCATTGTGAGCATGGTGACATGTGTCATCCATCTACATCCAAGAGATGGGGGGCTTTTCGTCGCCTGATCAGTGCCTCCAGACCAGCTTTCTCACCTCTCATACCCTGCATGAATCCTCATCACCGACACAAGATTTGTCCAAGGTAATCAAAGTTTGTAAAAGTTTCTTCCAATTTCTCAAATAGATTTTTCACTTGTAACTCGAGTGACAGAATACGATGAAAGATGATTACTACAACCTATCTGCTGCCTTTTGGAAAAATGGCTGACAAGTACAGTTAAAACCTTCTCGTTGTTGGAGTTCATCGCCTCATCAATGTTTAGAGAGAAAGGGGCCTCCTTCAGTCACTAACAAGTTCGTGACGAAAAGTTTCAGCAACACCAAATTTCAGCTTATAGGATGCAGTTGTGTTTGAGACTGCCATGTTGTTCATGGCTGCTTTGTCGTTGGCAAGGGCCTTGACCAGCTCACCAGCTTTGGCACAGTATTGAAGGACAAGTTGTTCTCAGCAACAAAGCTGATCAACTGAAACAAAGAAATAGGATATATATCTGTTAAATATGCTGTTGCATGACTGTGCATTAGTATTATACTGAACTCACTTGAGAGAAAGAGAGAGAGAGAGAGAGAGAGAGAGAGAGAGAGATTTGTTATTTGTAGTGTGTGTGTGTGTGTGTGTGTGTGTGTGTGTGTGTGTGTGTGTGTGTGTGTGTGTACGTGTGCGTGTGTGTGTGTGTGTGTGTACTTGTGTGTGTGTGTGTATACGTGTGCGTGTGTGTGTGTGTGTGTGTACTTGTGTGTGTACGTGTGTGTACCGGGCTATACCATGTGTAAACATATCTGAAAATATTTTCCCCATGTTATTTGCGCTTTTCTATTCTTTCTTTTTTTTTAATCCTTTTCAAATTTTCCCCGAAACTGAGTGTGTGTGTGTGTGTGTGTGTGTGTGTGTGTGTGTATGTGTATTTTCGTGCCTGTGTAAATCTGTAAGTATTTTTGCCATTCTTTGTCATACCATTGCTTCAGCATTTTCAGTCCTGTCTGCAGAGGAGTCAGTGGTGACAGCTGTCTTCGTTTCGTGCATGGACTTGAAGCACTGGTTGTAGTCCATAGTGCTCTTTTTCCAAAGGCTGACCTGTAAATGATTTCACAAGCTAAGTTAAAACCTGTTAAAGGGAGAGGGGGGAGGAGAAAGGGAAAACAGGGGGTGGGGTGGGGACAGGAGGGAATCAAAAGAAAATAAGTTGACTTAAGAGGTAACTTATTTAGTCATTAAAAGTAATCCTACAACATAGACATGGACCTGCGAACAAATAACTTTTAAAAATCACAGGTTATTACTAATGCAAAGAAGACAGAAGAAATAAACAACTGCATCAATATATGACATGTGTCCCATGCAACTTCCTTTCCTTTTTAACTTTTTTTTTTTTTTTTTTTTTTTTTGGGGGGGGGGGGGGGGGGGGTGTATATGATGTATATCCCCACTACTTAAAAAAAGGATGGTACAAATTGAGTTGGATGGAGGGGTGAAGAGAGAATAAGACTAAGACTAGTAAGACTTACAAAAGAGAGAGAGAAATTCAGATTCACTACATTCAGATTCAAAACGTTCCTTAATCAAGGATGGAGATTTTAGGCATTGCCTAGTCTTACAATCTAATCTGTCCTTGCTAATCTACATAAAGCACAATCAGATTTAAAAAGAAAAGTAAATAGTAATGGATAAAAAAGAAACAAGAAAATTTATAGACATGGCAATGACAAGCACAGACTGTGTGAGAGAGAGAGAGGAAGAGGAGAGAGAGATGAGAGAGAGAGAGAGAGAGATCTTGAGTTTCCTTTATGCAGAAAAAAAGGCAATGGAGGGGGGGGGGGGGGGGAGGGAGGGCTGGGAAAAAACACTAAAATGTTGCAAACAAACCTGGCAGAGTTGTAGTTCCACTCAGTGCCTTGACGTTCGACGCGTGCTTCGCTGAACGAATGTGATCCACGAGAGCTTTTCTTCCCGCGACCACCGTAACACACTTCCCTTGAGCACAGTTTGCACCAAGCTAAACCTGGTGCAGCAACTTTGCGAAGAAAGTCTCCAATGACTTCTTCGTCAACTTTCTGAAGTGTCCACTCCCATTTCCACTTGTTTTTAATTGCACCGTCGTCAAAAGATTGACCCGCATGAACAATGTCTTCGCGCTCTGCCATTTTGTTTTTTCCGGAAGTCTGGCCGGAAGCTTCGTCCAAGAAAAATCAGGGGCTATAACTTGCAAGCCGATCACGGATGCCTTGCTCCTTTCGTTTTTTTTTTGTTTTTGTTTTTTTTTTTTGTTTTGGTTTTTTGACAAACCAGAAATCGCGGAAATCCGCTCAGACGCGGAACG
This sequence comes from Conus ventricosus, assembly GCA_018398815.1. Classification (NCBI taxonomy): domain Eukaryota; kingdom Metazoa; phylum Mollusca; class Gastropoda; order Neogastropoda; family Conidae; genus Conus; species Conus ventricosus. Next base: position 76,049 of record JAFLJL010018089.1, read on the forward strand.
TTTTAAGCCTGTATTATACAGAGATGAAGCAGAGGAAGAGGGCAAATTGCAAAAAAAAAAATCTACGTGCTACAGTAAATCCGAAAGCGGAAATGGTGTTCCGACAGACCGATAAGAGACGTTACTTAGCGCTGTCCAAACAAAACGAAAGTATCTTCGAATTTTTTTGTTTCGCCGTAGCAATTTAAATGATCGTAGTAGCGTCATAGAAAGCATTCTCTTGGCGTAGCAAACTACGGCGATCTCGTAGCAGTTGGCAGCTATGTTTTGTGTTATTTTATTTTTACTTTTTAACATGCGCACTGGTGACCTACTCGTTTTTGAGTGAACCAGTATTTTAGGAAGAAGAAGAAGAAAACAATGAGGCAGCCTTCATCACAACATTGATTCAGTCGGTCAATCTTTCCACATGAAACACAAAATGCAGCGCCTTTTTCGTCTAATTTGCGAAACACATCGCCAACTCGAACATCGTCCACTTCCTGGTCTAGCCAGTCCCACCTCCAATCGTTTCTCATCCCTTTTTTTTGGCGTGAAATCGCGACGCGCTTGACAAACTTCGGCAATTTAACGATGTCCGACGTTTGACAGGCGCGAAAACACCGGATGTTGATTGACGGCGGAAGTGACCGGTTGACTCTTTTGAGAATAACAAATTGTCCAAATGGGAATAGCATCGAACGAAAGTTATTTCAGGATTTTTCTTTTTTTTTTTTTTTTTTTTTTTTTTTTTGGGCGGCACATTTTTTGGGGGGGCGGCGCAGATGAAAAAAATGGGCGGAAAATCCGCCTTAGGCGGACGAATTTCATGCCTGCAAATCTCAAGCACTTTTCAAGAAAATAAGGGGGCGTACGAACCCTGTTATCAATACACATTCTCAACAATGTCTCAAGCAGCCCTTTGTGACTGGTATACCCTTGGTGAACACACAAGGGCAATCATAATGCTATTTTTAGTTAAAATCTATTAATTTTGTAAACCTGAGAAGAACAAAAGCAGCAAGAATACAAGAAGACCCCAACGGTCTTCAAGACTCCAGGACAGGTGACAGGTGAAGCAGCCCCATAAGAGATGTCAGTTTTCTCTCCACCGCACTACTTAAGCATGTACGTGAAAGCAGTTTTTAAATTATCGACTTTATGCGGCTACCAGGGCTTCTGAAAACGCAAAAAAATTGCGTACAGTACGCATTAAAACTCTACGGGACGCACTGGGTGTCTGTGTAAGGGGTCCCCAGGGACCCCTTCAAATTTCGGTGAAGTCAGACATAAAGTGAGAAAAGACTGCCTTCAACATCATAAGTTGGGTGCCGTAACATCGTAGGTCTGCTACACTTCGGACCGAACCCATCCCTTTTCAAGTTTGAACAATAACAAAGCGAGTAGGGCAGCCTCCTAACAACATACGTCGGTCACTTTTGTCGTCTGCTGAGGCTGACTGACTAAGCTTAACGATAGGCCACAGCATCGTTTTCAGTTGACCGAATTTTCCTACTTTGAGCCATGTGATGTCACGATGACGCTTTTCATTTTCCCGGCAGGGAGAGGCATTACCGCGAAGCCTTTGTTTCCAACATGTCTCTCGAAGCGTGGTTAACGAAATCATCGTCGCAAAAGCGAAAAAGCGTAGCAGAGGAGCAAGATCGAGAACGGATACAATTTTTTAATGTTTATTTTGTTGTTTTTAATTGTGACGATGTGTCTGTGACAATTGCAGTGCGCGTGCAGGGATGCAATTTTTTAACGTATATTTTGTTGTTTTTATTGTGATGTAGGGACCCCTTAATGTTAGCCTGGGACCCCTTAAAAATCTGATGAAGGGGTCCCTGGGACCGGAAAGATTTTCACCCCAGCAGAAGCCCTGGGCTACCTTTTACACAAATGATTCCATATAACAGCTGCGTGATACACAGAATCGCTTTCAACAGATCAGATTATTGCCAATCTCCAGATAAGCAAACAATAACCAAATGTTTGAGGTTTCTAACCATGTTATAATCAATCTCTGCTTTGTTTTGGCTTCTTCAATTCCCACTGTTTGGGCCGAAACCTGATGGCAAAATCACCTCACTGTTTTCTGGCTCACTGCTGCAATCACTGGAGTCACCTAATAACAGATTTACTGTCGACCACTTAATTAACATGATAATCATTTCCAGTTTCTTCATAAATTCTCAATTTCTTTCAGAATAAAACCTTCAACTGCTTAGTCACTTTGGCTGTCATTGTCTCCAGTCATTCTTTTCTACAGTTAATGCTGTCCAACTGCTCTGTCTTGTTAGAGGAAGATAAGATAAGATAATGTTGCTTATAGCCCAGCCGACCGCAAAGGGCCACATCAGGGCTGTCACCACTTGTTAGAGGAAACAAACAGTACTACCATATGCATCATAATGTAGCTCATCAACAAAATACTCACTATCTATTGCGTTTACGACTGTGACGACTTCTGGAATGGGAGCGCGATCGTGAGCGTGACTGTGAGCGAGAACGTGTGCGCCGCCTTCGGCTGAAAAACAATGGAACAGAAGATGACATCCAGATCATGTCAAAGAGAATTACAAAACTGCACACTGAAACTACAAATGAAGAAAAGTGGGTTAACCAGACATGCTGGCAACAACTGGATATGGTACAATAAAGGACACCAAAGTCAAGTTTATCACACATGCACACACACACACACACACATCGCTGAAAATGAAACAAAATGATAACACATAGACTGTTACACACGCCAGTCCAAAACAACCTTTTCCTACTGCCATAACACATAGACCACATAAGATAAGATAATGTTGCTTATAGCCCAGCCAACCGCAAAGGGCCACATCAGGGCTGACACAGACCACATGCATAGACCACATGCCAGTCCAAAACAACTTTTTCCTATTGCCATAACACATAGACTGTTACACACGCCAGTCCAAAACGACTTTTTCCTATTGCCATAACACAGACTGTTACACATGCCAGTCCAAAACAACCTTTTCCTATTACCATAATAGTTAAAACACATACAATGTTACACATGCCAGTCCAAAACAACCTTTTCCTATTACCATAATAGTTAAAACACATACAATGTTACACATGCCAGTCCAAAACAACCTTGTCCTTTTGCCATAACAGTTAAACACATAGACTGTTACACACGCCAGTCCAAAACCACCTTTTCCTACTGCCATAACACATACACTGTTACACATGCCAGTCCAAAACAACCTTTTCCTACTGCTGTAACACATACACTGTTACACATGCCAGTCCAAAACAACCTTTTCCTACTGCCATAACACATACACTGTTACACATGCCAGTCCAAAACAACCTTTTCCTACTGCTGTAACACATACACTGTTACACACGCCAGTCCAAAACAACCTTTTCCTATTGCCTAACACATACACTGTTACACATGCCAGTCCAAAACCACCTTTTCCTACTGCCGTAACACATACACTGTTACACATGCCAGTCCAAAACAACCTTTTCCTATTGCCTAACACATACACTGTTACACATGCCAGTCCAAAACAACCTTTTCCTACTGCTGTAACACATACACTGTTACACATGCCAGTCCAAAACAACCTTTTCCTACTGCCATAACACATACACTGTTACACATGCCAGTCCAAAACAACCTTTTCCTACTGCTGTAACACATACACTGTTACACACGCCAGTCCAAAACAACCTTTTCCTATTGCCTAACACATACACTGTTACACATGCCAGTCCAAAACAACCTTTTCCTACTGCCGTAACACATACACTGTTACACATGCCAGTCCAAAACAAATTTTTCCTATTGCCATACACTGTTACACATGCCAGTCCAAAACCACCTTTTCCTATTGCCATACACTGTTACACATGCCAGTCCAAAACAACCTTTTCCTACTGCCATACACTGTTACACATGCCAGTCCAAAACAACCTTTTCCTATTGCAGACCTGCCTACCTCATGTTATGCTCATCAGTACTAACCACAGAGATTTTCAGTAATTTTGCATTTTCCTTCAGTAATTCCACGGACGCGTAATACACGGCGTTTTTGAACAAATAATGTGTACAAAACTCCAACTACATTTTTAACATTTTAACAAAAAATATATAAACAGTAAAAAAGGAACAAAAACAACAAAGCAGAATTAAAATACCTTGGGATGATGGCTGATGACGGACTCAGGACAGGAGTTTCAGGTCAATTCAAAGGTGATATACTTGACAGTTTGTAACTTACACAGCAGTCACCACAGATGACACCACTGATGAAGAACCTAATGTACAACCCCCCCACCCCCCAAAAAAAAAATATATACAAAAATGTGTGTGTGTGTGTGTGTGTGTGTGTGTGTGTGTGTGTGTGTGTGTGTGTGTGTGTGTGCGTGTGTGTTGCACTAGGTAGCGGCAGCCAAAATTTGAATTGCAAATTGCATATTTCTGTTTAAGATTTTTAGATAGAACTTTTAAAGCAAAACAAAGTAAAAAAAAAATTACTGCTCTATCTTTATTAGTTTAAGAGATATCGACATTTTAATATTGCATTTGCCGAACGTTCGCATGTAATAGTGTGACATGGCATCTTTGAAGCCTCCCAGCAAGAACACCATGCATGTGAGACATAAGATATTATGCATTTGGAGTGTGTGTACCATATACTCTTAGCACACAAATTTACAGGGCTGTCCAAAACAAATTGCCTCTTTTGCTTGTGGTCAAAAATGGCACTTCATGCAATTCCGGAAACGTCAAATCGGCACGAGGTGCCATGTTTGGGGACCTACAGATCTTAGAAAATGACCTCAAATAGTGATTTCTTTAGATTTTTTGAGTTACCAGTTTGCATAGACTTAGCCTAATTTTTTTCAGCTCAATGGGTCTGTAAACGTTCCATCTAATGAGGTGTAAATATGCTTAGAAAGGCCAAAATGTACAGTGGCAAATAGTCCGTAGATCGACAAAATTAGAAAAAATGGACATAATTCTTGAACTAATACAGATTTTCACTTCAAACTTGGTGGTTGTATTCTAAATGGCATCTTTTGTCTTGTAAGTGTTAAATGACAGAAATCAAGCAAAAAAATACCTGCATAATCCATTTTAAATGATGCTTTGGGGACCTAAAATCCACAGACGTCAACAGGAAAATTGCAATGTTTTCCAAACCACTTGTCATATCCCTCTCAAATTTTAACCAGATATCTAAAATGGTGGTATGCATAACTTAAACTACTGAAAGTCTTCACAGACAAACTTTTTGCTTATTTAGATTGTCTTAATAATCTACTAACAATACTAGTGTAAAGATCTCAAACCCAAATCATTATTTTTGAAAATGATGTCAACAGGTTCACTGATAGCTGAACTCACTGAAAAGAACATTCTTCACAAGTCCTACCTTTCAAATAACACCTTAGGTCACTTACAACAGACATTTCTTGAAAGAAGCTAATCACAGACGATTTTCAAACAGGAAACGTTTGAATGCGTCGTATCTCTGGCGTAGATCATTTGGCCAGTCCACAACAGAAGACCTCCCAGATGAAGAAGATGGGACCAGGGTGAGGTTGGAGGCAAACAACATGAATTTCTACCATCTTCTCCTTGGCTTGTCCAGCATCATGACAGACCGGGCTGCCCCTTCTGGATGGAGATCAGACAGCTCTTCCAGCATCTGTATGGCAATGTCCACAAGGGTGGAGGTGTCCTCTGTTGTCACAGGAAGAAAGCCCATGGAGAAGGAGCCACTGGCAGTGGTAGCTTGCTGACTGATGTAGCTCTTCCCACTCCTGCTGGTTCCATCAATGTGCAAGTCCCAGCGCTCGTGACTTCTGAGGACCTCTGCCACATGAGACTTGCTGACCACATGCCCTTGGTCAGCAAAGCATAAAGCTGACCTTTGTGAGGGCAAATCACCTTCTGGAATCCTGGCACCACACTATAAAACAGCGTGCTTGTACATGCTACTGGTCACTTGTGTGTGGATGCAGTAAAAACAGCTGAATTTCAATACAGGGTTTCATCCATGCAATTTCCAGCTAGGAACAATTCATATTGTTCATATTCAAACACCCCCCCCCCCCCCCCCCCCCCCCCCCCAGTTCAAATCTTGGCCAAGTCATTACTGTGATTACGGAGGGGTTGTTGGCCTGCGTTTGTTTCCCCCCCCGATATTAGATTATTCGCCTTTGTATTCGTCTGACTTTATTCAAGTTTAAAAGGCTGTGCCAGTCTTGAATAAAAGTTACTCTATATGGGAACAAGAGTTACCCTACTTGTTTATTGTTTATTCATTTTAGCTGTAACGCAGAGCCAAAACTACTACCTTTTTCGGTGTCGGTGTCTGGACTGCGAACGAGATCTGGACCGGGAACGAGACCTTGATCGTGACTTGGACCTCGACTTGGATTTGGATTTATGGTCATCTCCGTTGGCTTTGGAGGCCTCCTGTTCTGGAGACGGAGATTTGTTGATCAACCCTTCTTCTCCGTCCCCATCAGCATCAATTTCTATTTCCTTAGGGGGAGATGTCTGAAAACATACACACACACAAATACATCAACAGATAAAGATTTTTTTAAAAAGAAGAAAGAAACATTCAGAAGTGGACAAAAAACATCAAACTACCAAAAACTAAGTCCTCCTTCTTCTCAGCTTCAGGTGTGGCCTTCATGGTGGTAACACTATCCGGAAAAAGCAATGTTCCAAATCCACCTT
>JAFLJL010018089.1:83775-105709 GCA_018398815.1 Conus ventricosus
CATGCCCGAGTTCATGAAGATGTATGTAAAAAGGTGCACAAATCGAATCAGAACATGTTGCTTATAGCTCTGTTGACCACGAAAGAGCATATCACAGTTGTCACCCTATCAAAATCAATGCTCTACACAGTTGTGCACACATACACACACACACACACACACAGATAGAGTTTCAGTTTAGTTTCATCCAGGAAAAGTCACTGTGTGCGGAGTAGTCCATAAATTATATGCTACACCACATCTACTAAATTTTGAGACCACACTGCGCATGATTTAAAGCTGACAGATACATGAATTAATAACTAAGATGTCTGAATTCAAGAAGAGGGTCTCGTGGCTACGACTTAGATGTCTGTGCACATGTGCATGCGAGCGCACATGTGTGTGTGCAGAAGTGCATTGCATGTGTGCGAGATTTGTGGGCTTGCGTGAGATATGCACTTATCTGCATATATGTATGTTTTACATACATGTGTGCATGTGTGTGCGTCTCTTTGCATGTGGACATATACGCATGTGTGTATGTGTATGCGTGTGTTCAGTTCAGTGGTTTATTTAATGTCTTTTCATCGCCAGATATTAGACACTTATTAAAAAATAAAAAAAATAAAAAATAAAACTCCACACTTAATTTATCATCCACGTGAGTACTTTCAACCCACATCTGATATGTGCATGCTTACATAAGTGAAATACCCTAGTATTGATCTTTATATAATATAAAAATATTGCAACCGGTGACTGCGAAATAACCATGGCAATTTCAGCAACATGGGAACCATATAAGACAGTACTAACATTATCAAAGTTTGTCATCTCAATACCTTTCTCCTGATAGAGCATGGTCAACACTGAGCATTCAAATAAAAGATGATGTACAGAAATGTTTTCTCTGCAGACACAAGTAATACCATGAGAATATTTAGTGTTCCAAGTATTCAGCCTTAACTTATGAATTAATCTTGACAATGTGCCTGGGACACGGTGGTAAACTAGACATTTTTTCACTTAAATTCTTTTTATGTATATATTTTTCCATGATTTGGATTAATTCACTAGCGGATAAATCTAAGGGACTGTTTAATAAATTTTCAGCATTTCTATTTGCTCCTTCTTTTGCAAGACCGTTAAGATAATGTTGTTTATAGCCCAGCCGACCGCAAAGGGCCACATCAGGGCTGTTGCAAGACCGTCTATTTCATTCCACTTTATACCACAGTGAGATGGGACCCAACAAAAATCAATTCTTATGCCTAGAGTTATGACACAATGCAGTAGATGTTTTATTTCAAAAAGCAAATCTTTTCTAGCTTTGCAGTCCCAACGCTCTAGTGATTGTATAACAGATTTGGAATCAACACAAAGTAAAATTTTATAGAAAGCAATTGGTGTATCACATATGTAAGTCAAAGCCTTCAGTATTGCATATAATTCTGATGTATAGATTGAAAACCCCTTTCCTAAATAATATGATTTCCTGACATTTAAAGTTGGTATAATAAAGCCAGAACCACAGTCAGAGGATTCCATTACAGACCCATCTGTAAACACTTTTAAATGATTTGGATAGCTGTTTTCTAAATGTTCACGAACTTCAGTTGTTAAAATATTTACATTATCACTTTTCTTTATCGAAGTATATTTGTAATCAAAAGAAGCATTTAGGTGCTCCAAGGAGGCATTGTAGGTACCACAGGAAATTCTGGTATAGCAGTAATATCAATATTACAATGTGACATAAAGTCAGATGTGTAGTTTCTAATTGGTTGAATATGTGACATGTTTTTTAGACCTCTTAGGAAAATCTTTACTGGAATCTATCAGTATTTCTTCAGTAACTGAATTTTCAACAGAAAGACTTCTGACAATATATTTGGAAACATCCAATATTCGCTTCTCATTTAGTGGTAATATATTTGTTTCTTTATAACATCTATGATTGTTTGTATGAACTGGGACTCCCAGAGCTAATTTCATGGCCTTACTGTCTAAGCTTTGCAATCTATTCAAAAGAGAATTAGGCGCAGAGAAATACACTTCCTGCCCATATGTCAATTTTGATCGGACTAAAGAGATGTACAGATGTAAAAGGGTATGACAGTCCTGACCCCATGGTTGACAACATATAATTTTAAGAACGTTTAATCTTTTTCTTGTTTTATCAATCAAATGTTCAATGTGTGTTTTCCAGTTCAGCTTAGGAGTTAAAAATACGCCCAGGAACTTAACTTTTTGTTTATATTCCAGAATCTGACCATCTAGCAAAAGCGAGGGTAGTATCTTTGGGTTCTCACCATTGTTAAACAACATAAGACATGTTTTTTCTCCAGATAGTTCTAATCCGTTCTTCTTCATATATATAGATAATTCATCCAGTTCATTTTGGTACAACTTCTGTACAAAGTTTACTGTTCTTTTATTGGAATGCTTCCTTTTAAAATTTACAGTTAATCCAAATAGCGATATCATCTGCATATTGAACTACCTGCGTTGCTTTTGACATTGATTTAGGAAGATCATGGATTAGGATTGTGAACAACATGGGAGCAATAACTGATCCTGAGGAATACCCATATCTACATTCCTATAGGATGAGTAAGTTCTTCCAATCCATGTACATATGCTTCTTTCTGCGTGTGTGCATTCATGTGTGTGCTTCTATGTGCGCACACATGTGGGTGTGTATGTGTGCATGTACTCTGTCTCTGTGTGTGTGTGTGTGTGTGTGTGTGTGTGTGTGTGTGTGTGTGTGTGTGTGTGTGTGTGTGTGTGTGTGTAAGATAAGATAATGTTGCTTATAGCCCAGCCGACCGCAAAGGGCCACATCAGGGCTGTCACCACGTTAAAATCAACTCACCAGTCATTTAAAAAAAAAAAAAAAAAAAAAAAAAAAAACACACCCAACTTTCACACATCTCGTTAAATGACCTCGTCTACAAACGCACCAGAAACTTTGTTAAAAATCTTTCGGCCGTAAAATCTTAAATCAGATGAAAAATGTTAATCTCTCTCAAAAACTCTAGGATCACGTCAGGCGGGACATCCTGAACAGGATCTTCATGGACTCCGCTGTAAAATGTTTGTGTCTCACATCGTGCAAGTCCCAACACTCTAAAAGAACATGTTTCACTGTGAGTGGCGCATGACATGGAATACACCACGGAGCTTCTTCACTCTTTAAAAAGTAAGAATGGGTAAAATACGAATGGCCGGTGTGCAGCCGGCACAGAACCGTTTCCTCTTTACGACCTCCCGACGTAGATGGGAGGAACTCCTTAAGGTTTGGACGGATCTGAAAGAGTTTGTTATTCGTCTGTGTGTTCCAATCCTCCTGCCAGAGGTCTCTCACATAATCGTTAATTTTCGGTTTCACATCTGAGCAGGGGATATAAATGGTGGACAGTTTCTCTCTTGTGGCGTTCTTGGCTAAACGATCAACCATTTCGTTCCCGCCGATGCCAACATGACCAGGAACCCAAGCAAGAGTAATGTTGTAACCGTCCGCCTTCAACTTGCTAAAAAGTTAAAAAAAAAGTAAAAGTTCTGGATGCTGAAGGTTGCGGCCAGCTATGGCCTCCAAAGCTGACAGCGAATCCGACAGAACCAGAAAGTCCCTCTTCGAAGAATGCGAGATTATCTTCAAAGCCAAAACCAGAGCGGTAAGTTCAGCAGAATAGACAGAAGCATCGGAATGAATATGTTCCAACAGTATCTGAGAAGGAGCCCCAGGGCAGTAGGCTGCACAGGCCACTCCATCTTCAGACTTGGAACCGTCAGTGAAAACTTTTGATAGGATGGAAATTTGGAACAGAGCTCAGCATACAATGCCTTGTACGCCAGAGAGCTGGTAGACTCTGCGAAAAGCTGCAAGATCAAAACAAATCTCTGGTGTGAAAAAGGTCCACGGAGGTTGATCCGGAAACTTGGAAAAATCGGACACAACTCCTAGGTCTACACCTGCATTCCGCACGTGAGGCCGCATACGGAGACCAAACGGCGGAATACATTTTGGGTTGTTTTCAAACTTACTTTGGAACGGAGGGTCAAAGACACAGTCATAGGCAGGATTCTGCGGTTTGAGAACAGTCGGATATAATAATTCAAAGACAGTTTCAGCCTGCGGTTGGACAATGAAGGTTCACCCGCCTCTGCGTACAGGCTGTACACAGGGGTGGTGCGGAACGCTCCAAGACAGAGACGAAGCCCTTGATGGTGGATAGGGTCCAAGAGTTTGAGGTAAGAGGGTCTTGCGGAGCCGTAGACAGCACAACCGTAGTCCAGTTTGGAACGGACCAAGGCTCTGTAGAGGTGCAGCAAAGTTTTCTTATCAGCGCCCCAGTCGGTGTGCGCTACGACAGTGCTTTCTGGCAAGCAGTTTTGAGGTTTTTAATATGGCTGAGAAAGTTAAGTTTCTGGTCAAAAATAACTCCCAGAAATTTGGCCCCTTTGACAGCTGGAATGGGAAATTTCCCGACTTGAATTTCAGGATCTTGAAAAAACTGACGGAAATTATGGAAGTGAATACACTGCGTCTTTGTTGGAGAAAAGGTGAAACCGTTTTCATCCGCCCACCTATGGATTTTATCTACGCAAAGCTGGAGCCTGCGCTGGACACTCGGGTACAGGCTTCCAGTTGCGTAGACAGCAAAATCATCCACAAACAATGAGCAGTCTGAACCCTGCTGAACTGATTGAACAATGTTGTTGATTTTAATACTAAAGAGGGCAGGAGACAGTATGCTCCCCTGTGGAACACCCAACTCCTGCTCGTGGACATCAGAGAGAGTGGTGCCAACCCGGACCTGAAACTGTCGTTCTGCCAAAAAAATTTGAATAAAAAGAGGAAGATGACCTCGAAAACCCAGATCGTGGAGATCATGAAGTATCCCCGACTTCCAGGTGGTATCGTAGGCCTTCTCTAAGTCGAAGAAAATTGCCACTGCATGCTGTCTGTTCAAAAAAGCGTTCCGAAGTGTGGATTCCAGACGAATCAAATGGTCAACGGTAGACCGATATTTGCGGAAACCACACTGTTCTTTCGCCAAAAGGCCATCGGTTTCGAGTTTCCACATGAGCCTAGCATTGACCATTTTTTCCATCAATTTACAAACACAGCTGGTCAAAGCTATGGGACGGTAATTTGAAGGATTAGAAAGATCTTTTCCAGGTTTGGGAATTGGAATAATGAGAGCTTTTCGCCAAGAGGGTGGAAAAAAACCTGTAGTCCACACATGGTTGTAGACCTGTAGCAGTATGTTAAGACCGTCTTGCGGAAGATGTTTCAACAGCTGATAATGGATTTCATCTATACCTGGAGAGGAATCGCTGCAAGAAAGTAAGGCAGATTTCAGCTCGTTTAAACGTGAAAGGAAGATTGTAGTCTTCCATGTTGTCGGACGAAAAGTTGCAGGGTGATTTTTCTTTTAGGGCTTTGTGTTTGACAAAAGTGACTGATTTATTAGAAGAGGAGGAATTCTTTTCAATGGTTGAAGCAGCAGATTGGCAACTGCTTTCTTCTCTGTTATTAAAGAATCCAAAAACTTGAGATGGTTCACAGTGGGACAGGTGTTTTCTCCCTTTGATTTTCTTAATGATGTTCCACACTTTTTTCTTGGAAGTTTTTGATGTCAGCCTGGAGCAGAAGCTTCTCCAGGACCGACGTTTACTGATTTTAAAAGTGTGTCTTGATTTAGCACGGAGTTTCTGATGGGCTCGAGCGTTGGGACCCGAAGGTCGTTGGTATACCTGACGCTGAGCCCGTTTCCGAACTTTGGAAATTTGTTGGCATTCTGAATCAAACCAGGGTGTTTTTGGCATTTGAAGTTTATCAGAAGACACTGGAATACAGGCTTTAGCACATTTGATCATAGTGTTTGTCAGAGATTCAGCTGGGTCCGGACTCTGAAAAAAATCAGTGTCCTGGAATTCCTTAGAAATAGTGGCTGCAAATAGATCCCAGTTTGCTTTCTTATAATTTAGATGTTGAGAGGCAGAGACGTGTTCAGTTATGACAGGTTGAAGAAGGGCAGGGAAATGGTCACTTCCGTGCAGATCGTCATGGACAGACCACTCATAGTCCAGGACCAGCGAGGGGTCACAAACCGACAAATCTAAACACGAAAGTGAACCTGTGGAAGAGTGGAGGTAAGTTGCAGATCCGTCGTTCAGACAACACAAATCCAAGTCTGAAAGGACATCCTCAATCAGCAGACCTCTGGGTGACGTACCGGCACTACCCCAAAGAGGATTGTGACCGTTAAAGTCACCCAACAGCAAAAAAGGTCGAGGGAGTTCTCCATCAGACTGACAAGGTCCTGACGACAAACCGGGACAGAAGGTGGGAGATAAAGAGAACAGACTGTCACAGTTTTGTGGAGAGTGACTCTCGCAGCCACAGCCTGAAGGGAGGTAGACAGAGCGACAGGACTATACAGCAGAGTTTTGTGTATGAGAAGGGCAACACCGCCCGACAGTCCTAACGTAGATGGTTGTGCAGGTTTTGAAAGAATATTAAAGCCAGAAAGAGTAAAGGTCTTCTGGCTTTGAAGTTGGGTTTCCTGAAGAGCCACGACGGAAGGTTTTAGAGATTGACACAGAAGCTGCAGCTCCTCAAAGTTGGAATTTAGTCCACGGATATTCCAATGGAATATTGTACTATCCATGGTGCAGAGGCGAAAAGGAGAGAAATCAGGTCATCTCCTCTTCAACGTCCACTTCCAATGGAGTGAATTTATTTTGTAGTTTCACTGGACTGTGTTGGTCTTTGGACCTGCTGGCAGACTTGGCCGCAGGTGACGAAGGCCTGGAGTTTGGAGATGGTGGAGGTCTGGGGTTTGGAGATGGTGGAGGTTTCTTTCTCATCTCCACCATCTCCACACTCAGTTGAACTCCCCTGCCTGCACGAGCTTTGCTCAAGGGAGATGGAGGTGGGAGGGCTGGCTTTTTGATCTGCCCAGCAGCAGATGGAGTAGACTGCTGAGCAGTCTGGGGGGTGGCAGATTTTTTGCCCCCACCAGTGGCACCCACTTTGGGTTGGGAGGTGGTGGACTTGCTTCCACCAAAGCTTATCTGTCTTCCTTGCAAAGTTTTAGAGAAAGTAAAATCGTCAGTCTGGCAGCAGACTGAACGTGTCGATACTTTTTTTACCGCCGAAGCGTATGAAGATGCTGTTGGCGTCTGACTGCCAACAACCTGCCTGCGGGCTTCAAAAAACGAGATCTTCTTTTCTGTTTTGGACCTTTTGGATGGTTGACTCTTGTTTCCAGACAGGGCAGTTGCGTGAAGAGGAGGGGTGGTCGCCACCGCAGTTTGCACAATGCGCCGGGTCTTTACATGGCCCATCATGGGTTCCCTTGCAGCAAACCCACACACCTCCTGCCCAGAACAACGGTCTCTGACATGACCAAACTTCTGGCATTTGAAGCAACGCATGGGAGACGGAACATACATTTGTATACGGACATTCAAATATCCTACTTTGATGACAGGAGGTAGCACAGGGTTGCAGAATGTGAGAAAAAGGGTGTTGGTGGCCACTCTTTCTGCACCTTTTTTCACTGTCACCCTATGCACCTCTGTCACACCCTGGGATGCCAGCTCCGCCTTGATTTCTGCCTCTGAGACACCTCGAAGATCCGGGCAACGAATGACTCCCTTAGAGGAATTCAGCTGTTTGTGGGGGGTCACCCGGATCTCTCGGTCTACCAGCTTTGTAGCTTTCAGCAGCTGCTCTGATTGTTTTTTTACTTTTACACTGAATAAGAAATGTGCCGTTTCTGAGTCGTTTAATGGATTGTGGGTCTCCTGCAATACCTTGGAAGCCCTTCTGTATTGCAAATGGGCTTAATGCAGAAAGAGGTTTGTCCTGCTCCTTACTTTCCATGATCAACCAAGAAGACCAAAATCCTGACAACTGCCTTGTTTCATTTTCAGAATCGGAGTCTCCATCGGAGTCCTGTGACAACCTTTGTGAAAATAACTGAACTTTCCTTTTTTTGGGGGGATGATGTTTGATTGAGGTCATAGTTATAGGCAAAAATTTCATCTCTCCCTTACCCACCCACCTTGGAGTCCAACTAAGGGGCCAGGGCCAAGAATCACTGTCTTGACCCTTCCAGGCTTCAGGAGAGACATACAACAGACAAAAACCTACCAACCCTATCCCCCCTGATCATGCCCAACTCCGGGAAACAGAGAGCTGAGCACTGCAGGGGTTACCTTGGCCAGCCGGAGAAATGCCTGTTTTGACCCAGCCCCAAGAAGGGGAGCCGATTAGTACACCCGGGCCAAAGTGTACTCCCTGTCTAGGAGAGGTCTGAGCCAAAGTGATGTGTTGAGAGCGCTGGCCCTCTCAATCACCAGGATCTCATTCCCCTCCGACACAGGTCGCACCGCACGGCAAACGCGGCGGATCTTAAGGAGACCACAGAGAGAAAAGGAATGTGAAAAAGAAGGTTTGAAGGGGAGACGAAGAAAGAAAAGATCCGTTTAGAAAGGCAGAATACAGAATAGGGAAAAGGTGGGTTACTATTTGTCTGGGTCCTCACTCCTAACCTTTCTGACATGGGAGACCCTACCAGGGGCATCAATTCCTACCACGTAATGCTTGGCCAGTCAGCAACTTGGCTATACAGGCCTAGAAGCGTTCACAACAACTAACCATCTAGCTGAGTATTGATGCCCCGTCAGCAAAGCCTAAAAGATCACTGGACCACGCAAGCCCTCCGACCACGGCAAGGTTGCAACCCCGGAGGGGTGTGTGTGTGTGTGTGTGTGTGTGTGTGTGTGTGTGTGTGTGTGTGTGTGTGTGTGTGTCTGTGTCTGTGTGTCTGTGCGCCTCTGTTTGTGGGAAAGGAATGTTCAGATTACTTCCGAACAAGAACATCAAATACAACATACACGTGCACACATGCACGCACGCACTAACACACAACAATAAGAACAACACGCACACACACATACACATGCACACACGCACACACACATGCACACACACACACACCAAGGCTTGCACACTCACGTCCGTGGACTCTCTAACACGCCTGCATCACCCCACTGATGAACACACACCAATGCACACACATCTACAGTATACGCTGGGGTCCCTGAAAATTAAAAGTCTTATCTTGGTTGACATGTGTTTGATCATTTGTGTCTGTTATTGAAAAGACCCAGTACAAGTTCACTCCAATCTTTAGAAGTCTTTGCAGTGTTGGCCTTGAGATTATCATTATGTTTGTTTGGTGTTGCTTTTTGTTTAAGTCTGGATGTGTGGCCACTTCCTCTCTTGATGATCAGATCTGAAAGATGGTCTATGGTATAGTGGCTTTGCTCTTGTTTGCTTGAGTGATTCTTCAGATTTCTTGTCACATCAGATTGGCCAAGCTGTAAAAAAAAGTGTAATCCAGTTCTTATCGTTGCCTTGCCAGCCAGTGTGTCTGCTCTATCGTTTCCTTAATCTCCTGCATGTCTAGGGCAGTACATCCATACGATTACCAGTCTCTCCAGTGGAACAAAAAAATCAAGCAATCTATGTAACACGAACGATTTTTATAATTAAACGGCTCCATTACGGACATACAAATGTGTTATACACAGTGCAAGAGTGGCTAAAAATTATATTTCATCAGAGGTTCCACGAATATTCGTCACTTGCCTCTGGTTTACACATACACACACATATATGGCTTCCGATGATCATTGAATCGAATGGCAACTGGCATATATGATCAAGCAATAACAATACATCTTTCAACCCTGATGAAAATGGCACACATATTGGAATTTCTGTGATAATTGAATGGGGCATCCCACATTTCTCAATATCAAAATCCTGATAGTGTAGAAACTTTACTCACATATTTTCAGTTTAGCTGAAAACACTTTACAATCATTGTAATATGAATCTGAATTAGGAAATAAAAGTATCTAAATGTGAAGAAGAGAAAGACCTAGGTGTGACTTTTGACAAAAAGGAAATTTTTATTCTAAAATTACGTTTAATCTAACATACTTACCGTGGCTCACTAATGCAATAAGCGGTGGATCAAGAGACGGAAGTACGCATCTTTCAGGTCGATGGATACCGCCCAGTCGCCGGGATGCATGGCATCGCGGATTGACATGGGGGTTTCCATCCGAAAACGGAGGACGATAAGAAACCTGTTCAAGGGCGAGAGGTCTAGAACCGGTCTCCATCCCCCAGAAGCTTTGGGAACCACAAAAATGCGGCCATAAAAGCCCGAAGAGGAATGGAAGAGGACTTCCTCTGTGGCTCCCTTGGCTAAGAGCGAAAGGACCTCCTGGTCTAAGGCCTGAGAGGCCGCCAGATCCCGAGGAGGAGCAAAAGGAGGAGGGAAATGAGTGAGAGGAGCCTTTACTGCACCCCAAGGAAGACGAAACCCCGACCTGATCACCCGCAGAGCCCAAGGGCTTGCGGGAAGCCGCTCCCAGGCACTGAGGTGCCTGGACAGACTGCCCACAGGCCCGCCCTGGGGTGAAGCACCCAGGTCGGGGGCAAGTCATTGGGGGTGGGCCGTCTGAGGCGTGGGAGCTTTCGGACCCGCCGGCCGTGCCTGAGGCCGACCCCTGCTGGGTTGCTTGCCTCGGATCCCCCGGGGTCCAAATGACCGTCGTCCCTTGGGTTGAGAGGGACCTGGTGATGAGAAAGGCGCTGGCGCCTTGCGTTTTGAACCGGGGCGGGGGGGGAGGGGGGACTGATTGAAAGGCGAGGTCACGCCTAATCTCGGCCTGGCTCTTAATGGTAGCCTGTACGTGATTCCCGAACAGAGACCCTGACTTGACTGGCAAGGCTCTGAGGGAGGCGCGGGCAGAGGCAGAGCGGGCCACAGAAGATGCCAAAAGGACAGCATCTCTCCTCGCTAGTACCGAGTTCAGATGGAGTCTAGCGAAGGCCCCAGCCGAATACTTAAGCCCTTCAGCCATTGACTGAATACAGGCTACCACAGCCGCTGGGTCCGCGGACTGGCGGATGGAGAAGGAATCTGAATCAGGATCCTTAACCCAATGCCTACCAGATCGACCGAGATCGACCGCGAGATTTCATCTTTCTGAATACCGGATCGACCGAGATCGACCGCTGAATACTCGGTCAACGACTTTCGCTTTCAACCATCGCATATCCCAGAATGCAATTGTGACAGAAGAGCCCTTCCGGTACTTCCGTTTCTGGACGCCATTTTGGTTTTTGTTGCATGAGTTTTGGTGAGTAGTTTCGCTGCTGTGAATTTTCAAATTTCAGATTTTTTTCCGCGAAGATTTTCTGGGAAAATGGCGCATCAAGTAACTATGCAACTTGCAGAATTCATTTTCTGAAGTGATATTGATGAAGAGAGCGTATTTGCGGGCTACACTCTTGAAGAAGATTTGAAGCAAGACGATTCGGACGTCAATCTTGACCTATTTTATGAATAAAGATCGACTGCTGACTGGTTTGGAGGCCGGAATCAATAATGATTCAGGTGATGATAATGATGACGTCGAATAGCCCATTGCTGCTGGGCCCAGACCCCCAAAAAAGAAAATTCGAAAAACAAAACTTGCTAGAGATTCTTTAATTCTTGACTGGAGTGGTTGGCGACAAGAAGTGAAGCCCCCCAAAAGTTTTCCCCTTTTTTTGATAGCCAGGAAACCGGGTCAGTCAGTGGGTGTGTCCCACGATTTGCCTGTAGGAGCATCACCTTTAGCCGTTTGATTTCAGAAGAATTTGGGCAGACTTTTAACGAGAAACAAATTTATTTGCTGCACAAAAGCAAGCAGAAAAGGATGAACATAAACTCTGGCCTGAAATAAAAACTGCCTGTTTATCAAAAGCAAAGAGGAGCCGAACAAGAGGTACATCATCACCACAGTGTGTGTGTGTGTGTGTGTTGGGGGGAAGGGGGGGGGGTGCTCAGTGCACTTGTGCAAAAGCACATTTTTGTTGAATTCCATCACAATCTAAAGCCCAGTATTCAATAATCTGTTCTTGTTATTTTTTCCCCTCAGTAGTTAGAAGACAAATCTTCTTGTATGTGAATGCCTTCAGTTTAACAAAATTGTTGAAGTTTGGGTTGTTGTTTTTTGCTTCACAACAAAAGTTGATTATTTAGTGTGCATACCATACAGAATGACTTTATTTTGTTCCTGAAGGTTTCAGTACTTTGTTTAGACTTGGAAAATCACTCTGTGCTCCTAATCCATGATGTTCTGTGGGTACAGTGAATTTAGGGAAAATTGTTTTAGCACTGAGAACACCGAAGTACAGTTAGTCTGTTCGTTTTTTTTTTTTCCCTCGTGTACCAGTTCACTATATGTGGGGTAAAATGGCTGTTTTGGATGGAGTGATGTCTTTGAATTTTTTCATTACTTTTACAGAATAGATAAGTTAAAAACAAATTTTCTATTGAGGTTTCTTTATGGCAAGTGTGTATGTGTTGCGGAGTTACCTCTCTTGGCATGGTATTCTCATAGTCATATAGCACAAAGTCATGCGGTAGGCAGGGGGTTAAGGGCAGACACTAGTCCCCCTAGGAAGGAATCCATGACCGAGATTGCCTCCAAACCCCTCCTCGCAGACTCTTCCCACTCGGCAAGGCAGCGCTCTGAAAGGGACACCTGCCTAGCGTGCGATTTCAACCTCTCCTGGACCAGGAGGAGGTCCTCCTGGGAGAGGGGGAGAGTGGCTTCCGGGATAGTATCATTTGCCAAGAAGGCCTTCTTGGCAAATGGAAGCCTCTCTGGCTTAAGGAACTTCCCGCACGCCAGCGCACCAGGGAAATCAGGGACAGAACCAGGCATGATGTCCTGTGCCTCCGTGCCCCTGACTCTTAATTGGGCCCTCCTCATGCAGTCGGCCACCATGACCGACTCCTTTAGCAGAGAGGAGGGCATAGCTGCCGATGGGTGAGATCCCAGAGCGAGTTCCGCTGCCGAAGGGCAGGGGGCTCTGACCTCCTGAGAGGATGACACCGCCTCCGGGACAAGGGAAGCCAGAAAGGCCACCGAGTCCTGGAAGGAATAAGAAACGGGCGATTGGCCCTCTTCCTCTGACTCAGAATCCGCCAGGTCGGATCCACAGACCGAGGGGGTGGCCGCCCTTGGTGAAACGGTGCGCGGCGAAAGCCCAGGGGGGCCTGGGATGGCTGATTCCCCAGACACTCCGGGGGTGGAATCAGTCACCGGGTGGGCCGAGGGGGCCTGTGAGGAAGAGGCCTGCACTGGTGTAGAGCTGGGCATAAAACCCGGCCACCAGGGAAACCCCGGAGCAGGGGGCTGTGGAAAGCCCATGGTTGGGGGATATTGCCATTGGGCCCATGGTGCCCAAGGCAAAGGGCCCTGACCCCATGATAGGGGGGGCTGAGGGTGTGGCTGCTGGCCCAACCCAGTAAATGGGGGGCAAATGCGCCGGTCCCCTGAGGGGCGCTCGGAAAAGAGGGCGAAACCAAAGTGTCTTGCCCAAAAGAAGGGGCCGACACATGAGGTGGGGGAAGGGAAACAACCGGGACCGAACGAGATTCGAGCCCCTGAGAGGAAGTTGCTTCCCTTGTATCGCCTACCGAGCGAGAGGGAGGAGTAGACAAGGCTACCTCATTGCCCCATCCCTCCGTAGAGGGCTCATGCATCTTCGGTTCTGCCATGGAGACCGAACTGTGTGCAGTAGAACCGCAGCTGAACTGACACACGATGCAGTAACGGAAACGACAGAACCGCAGCTGAGTCGCTCGCCGTTAGGGGACAAAGGGACGGAATCGACAGAACCGCAGCTGAGCCGATCACCGCCACAAATTGAGGGTTGCGAGAAAGAGCTCGCTGTGACGAGATCGGCAGAACCGCAGCTGAGCCGATCACCGTCACAAATTGAGGGTTGCGAGAAAGAGCTCGCTGTCACAACAACAGAACCACAGCTGAGTTGAAGTGAACCCTTGGGAGAAAGTGACGCTGAAGTGAAGAGGTTTTGGCGGGGCTAGGGACAGAGCACCTGCCGGCGAGATGCGGGAATCGAAAGACGAAACCTTCTTAACTCTCGCCTTACCACCCAATCGCTTCACGTACGTTTCTCCCTTAACCCTTTGCCCCTTGGACCGTCTGAGTGCTTACTAGTATCAAAATCTTAAGGGAAGGTAAGTAACTCCGTAAATTGGATGTACTGATGTTAATATAAAAAATCAGAAAAAATACAAACCTTGGTCATAAATATGTTTTATTTGCTCCAAAATTAAGTTAACATTTTGAAGTAAAATTCCACATGCATCAAAGCTTATATCTTTGTTGATAAAATGGTGTAAAAAAATTATGCTAAGTTCAACACTACTGACCGAACTGCATGAAACGCCATCCGCGGCCATCGTAATCGGCATAGTTGATGTTAAGATTTTCGCTGAGATCGCCTCCATCAGCCACCAAAATCGACATCGGACTCCTCTCCTTTCACTATTCTTCTAATTTAAAGCTAGTAAATAGCTCCTCATCACTGTCACTGCCGCCAAAAATGTTCGCCAACATCTCCACAGTTTCGTCGTCCATCTTGCCGAAGCGAAAATCTCGATCACAGAGCCTAGCATTGGAAAAAGTGATTTAGGCTTACTCGGCCGAGGTCCAGGGGCCGCCTAGGCAGCTGAGGGTGGCAGTATGGAGTTCAAAGAGTCAACAGGCAGCTGAGGGTGTTATACACACGGTGGAAAATTAAAAGAAACACATTCTCCCCCCCCCCCCCCCAAAAAAAAATATATATATATAGATATATTTACAAGGCACACTCAGACAAAAACATGCTACAAATACACACACTGTGAAAAAGCTCTAGAACAGAACAAAAGAAAGTAAAAATTAATAATTCAAGACAATCAAATGTCTCACCTCCCCCCTTCCCCCCAAAAAAAAACAAACAAACAAAAACACCAAAAACAACAAACAAAAACAACAACAACACAGACAAACCCAGACCCACGTGTGCAAATAATACTGTGGAAAGCGAAAGGTTCAAGCGAAACTGACACCCCTTCTTTTGATTTTCTACCCCAGTAACTGAAACTTCTAACTGTGGATGTCCGTTTCGCAGTGGTTTTTCAGCGCAACGAAACCTTTGTTTGAGTACGCGATCTCCTTATCGCACAACGTGCAATGGGCCTTGCCAGCAGAAGTCAGTTTCCTGAAAAATTCACCATATCGGCACTTGCTCTTTTCATTTCCGTCGTCATCGAAAATGACAAAATCGGCATCAAGCCAGTCCCATCTCCATTGGTAGCGGCATCCTTGGTCAGAAAACGGCTTTCCGCGTTGAACAACATCGACTCTTCGCGCCATGATGCTCGCTGCTGTAAGTTAACAAGGGAAAGTGTACAAAGATGGCGGCGAGCCCGACCGATTTGGAATAGGCGACAGCGTACCGAATAAGAAGCGCGCGGATGCGAATTTTTTTTTTCGCGATAAAAACGATTTCGGCGTACGCTCAATCGAAATCGGCGTATGGGGGTCTATGAATCGGCGTATATACGCCGAAAGGCTTACAATGCTAGACCCTGCGATCACAAACTTGCTCTCAACTTCAAAAAATCACTGCGACCGAAGTCCTCCATGAAAAAATGCGCTGTTTGGACTGGAAGGAAGTTGGAAACCGGAACTACGTCACTGTGTAACGCCGCAAAGCATTGTGGGAAAAATTCGTCTGCTAGGGGCAGCCAAACGGCATCAGTGTATTTCGGGCCACAGCGGGCGTTACAAGGATATGAAAGGCATCGCGTTTCGGGCCACAGCGGGCGTTACAAGGGGCAGAGGGTTAAGTGAAAACATAAGCAAAGACACCAAAGAACAGCAACGACAATCGATTGATTGCGAGAAAAGTCAAAAAATACTTAGCTGCTCGTGTACACGATAAGATAATGTTGCTTATAGCCCAGCCGACCGCAAAGGGCCACATCAGGGCTGGCTCGTGTACACGCGGCTTAACGGGAAAATGGCTGCCGAGAAAAGAGGATGATTCTGAGCATGCGCAAGGCACGAGGCCCTTTCAAGGGTTTTGTTGTCCGTACGGACTTTATTGTATACGAGGCAGGGATAGCAAATTGCTGCCGCTTATTGCATTAGTGAGCCACGGTATAGTATGTGTAATTAAATTTACTATTTGACAATCATATTGTAAATAGTATTAATAAGGCTAACAGAATGATTGGAATAATAAAAAGAACCTTTACATTTATGGAAAAGGACACTTTTTTGCAATTATATAAGACACTAGTTAGACCTGTTCTTGAATATGGCAACACTGTATGGTATCCAATGCTAAAGAGACAATCAGAAGCTCTAGAACAGGTACAAAGAAGAGCAACCAAGATGATTCATAATATAAAAGATTACTCATATCAGGAAAGATTAAAATATCTGCAACTTCCAACACTTAAGGCAAGAAGAATAAGAGGAGACTTGATTCAAGCATACAAGATATTTAATGAAATTGATGATGTTGATAAAGCATGCTTTTTTTGTACTCCGCAGAAGAATGTTACAAGGAACAGTGAAGATAAGATAATCTAGAACGAATTTAAGAAAATTTACTTTTACTAATAGAGTAACCAACTTTTGGAATAAACTAACACTTAACATCATACGTGCACCTAGTATTAATGTTTTTAAGAACCTCATAGATAAACATGAATTATTAACAAAAATTAGATATGAATTTGACTGGACCAACGGTTACGAAAAAAAAAAGGATATACAAACAGAAGGGGCGTAAAAAGCCTAAATAGGCTAAGTTGTATTTGATACAACGCCCCTGATCCTGGAAAGAAGCAGAAGTACGTCCTATTTTTAAGAAAGGAAACAAGAACTCAGCAGGAAACTACCGTCCAGTCAGCCTAACATCTGTTGTCTGTAAAGTTTTCGAGGGTTTTATTCGAGACGCTCTTTGCCAGCACTTAACCAAACATGACCTGTTATCTAGAGAACAATTTGGATTTACCACAGGGCGTTCATGTGTTACACAACTACTTGTTACTTTACACGATTGGTTAGTTACATTGGATGAGAAAATACCAGTTGACGCAGTCTACCTAGACTTGAGGAAAGCATTTGATACAGTTCCACA
Source organism: Conus ventricosus (assembly GCA_018398815.1). NCBI lineage: Eukaryota > Metazoa > Mollusca > Gastropoda > Neogastropoda > Conidae > Conus > Conus ventricosus. Next base: position 100,859 of record JAFLJL010018089.1, read on the forward strand.
CCAAAGACTGATAAATAAACTGGGAGGCTACGGTATAAAAGGCAAGTTACTATTGTGGATCAGAGATTTCTTAAAAGGAAGATCACAGTTTGTAAGTGTAAACAGTAGTAAATCATCGAAGGTCAACGTGACTAGTGGAGTACCACAAGGTAGTGTTCTCGGACCGACCTTGTTCATATACTTTATAAATGATATGCCTGAGGAGGTAGATTGTAAAGTAAAAATCTTTGCAGACGACACCAAGGCTTACTCTGCTATCCGAAATATTGAAGACAGAGATCATTTACAATTGTGTATACACAATCTAGTGAAATGGACAAATACTTGGCTATTGCAGTTTAATAGCGAGAAATGCAAAGTTCTGCACCTTGGAAAGAATAATCCACACTATCAGTACACAATACTGGAAAATGGGGTTTATAGAACACTGGAAAGTACTATTGCTGAGAAGGATTTAGGTGTCACCATGGACCCAGATTTGAACTTTGAGACTCATATAAACAACATTGTGAAAAAAGGTAATCAAATGGCTGGTCTTCTTGTGAGGACTATTACAAATAAATCTCCTGAAATTATGATTCCATTGTTCAAAGCACTAGTTAGACCAATTATTGAATATAGATGGAAACTCAGTGTGGTGCCCCTATCTTAAAAAACATATAAATATGATTGAAGGTGTTCAACGAAGATTTACCAAGTGTATAACTAGAACGAGTACTCGTGATCTTAGTTATGAGGAGCGCCTAACTCTGTTTAGGTTGCCTAGCCTAGAATTCAGAAGACTTAAGAGGTGATCTCATTGAAGTATACAAAATTATGCACAATATTTATGATCCTTGCACCACCTCTTCCTTGTTCACTATGGTTAACTATGAAAAGACTCGAGGACATAACTTCAAAATAACCAAAACTAATTTTGCAACTAACCAGTTTCGCAAATTTTTTACTAACCGTATCATTAATCTGTGGAATAACCTTCCGATGACACTATCAACGCGCCATCAGTAAACGCATTTAAAAATCAAATTGACAAAAAGTTTAAAGACCAGGTATTGTCCACCGAGTTGGATCTTTATTAAGATGATGATAAATGTAGTATACACTATGCCTGACTTAAGCCATTGGGACTTTCACGAGAAAGTGATCCAAAAACACATAAACGGATACTGATTATGAGGGCAAAAGGCTATTAGCCTATAGCCATACATTTCTGTGATTCTGTGATCCTAGTAATAGTACCTTGCAATAAAGTTGCATATATAACAATAATCTCTAGTGTTTCGTTAATTCTTTTATCAGCACCTCTATTTTCATAGATTTCTGTCTGTTGTATGTGTCAACCAGTCAAGGCATGCTTCTCCGTGTGTGACTGAGTGTGTGTGTGTGTGTGTGTGTGTGTGTGTGTGTGTGTGTGTGTGTGTGTGGTGGTTGTGGTTGTTGTCGTTGTCGGTACATTTTCTTGCAATGTTAAAGTGTGATCCCGTAAATATTTTAATGAACCGTGACGTTCTGGAAACGAGTTTTTCGTATCGAGTCAGACCCTGTTAGTTTTATACCAATTATAGGAAGTAATTGTCGCCGTTTCCTGCAGTGCGCGTTAGCGTGGACCTGGATTTTTTTTTTTCCCCGAGGGGGGTGGGGGGTGAATTCATGCCAATTTCTAGCCCCGCTTGCTGCCAAGATATGCATAGAAACCTTGGCAATCGCCAAGCAAGCGAGAAATCTTTCTATTTCGTCTCGTCCAGATGAAACGCATCACAGACAATGAGATACACTCACAGAGCCGGTTCGAGAGCGTCCTACCATTTTATCACCAATCATGCCGCATGCAAAACCGTTAATGATCATTATCATACACACTGGCAACTAATTCAGCGATACTGCAATAACACATTTCAAATGTTACAACTACAACACCGATTAGTTTGGGCAGAAAAAATGTACTTTACCTCAAAATCACTCATCTTTGTTGTTAGTCTTCCTTCCACGACGTACAGCAAACCGGAAATAAATGCTGTTAAGACAAAATGGCGCGGCAATAGAGCACGCTGGTTAAAAATGAAATGAAAATAAAATACCATACAGTCGACATTTTATTTTTAATCCGTCTCTTTTTCGTTTATTTTAAAGGAATTACATTGAATTTGTTGTTCAAAAGTAATTTTTAAATAATATAACTGAAATGTTTTTTACCGAAACCTAGAAAAACTACATCTAATTGTTCAAAAACTTGAGAAATCGTGCAAGACCTACCAAAAGCTGAGAAAGAAAGAAAAAAAAAGAAAAAAAAAGATAGGAAGAAAGAAAGAAAAGAAAAGAAAAAAGATTATACATTAATCGTAGCCAAGTTCTTTGTGTTGTTTTGATCTTTTAACGTGCCTTTGTTTTCAGCACTGAGCGGCGAGTTCTCCATGTGATTGTTTTCAGTATGAGTTTAATCGGAGTGATTCACGGTTGACCTTGTTCACTTTCTGCAAGAGAGCTCAGCAGGGACTGCCGAGAGAGATGTGGCAGATCTCTCTCTCGAGGGACACTGATGTGAGGAGTTAGTGCCAGGCAACGCAGTCAACCTTCCAGCCTTGTTGGTGACGGCAGTCTAGCTTGTGAGTGCCAGGCAACGCAGCCAGCCTTCCAGCCCTGTTGGTGACGGCAGTCTAGCTTGTGAGTACCAGGCAACGCAGCCAGCCTTCCAGCCCTGTTGGTGACGGCAGTCCAGCTTGTGAGTGCCAGGCAACGCAGTCAGCCTTCCAGCCCTGTTGGTGACGGCAGTCTAGCTTGTGAGTGCCAGGCAACGCAGTCAGCCTTCCAGCCCTGTTGGTGACGGCAGTCTAGCTTGTGAGTGCCAGGCAACGCAGTCAGCCTTCCAGCCCTATGGATGACGGCAGTCTAGCTTGTGGTGCCAGGCAACGCAGTCAGCCTTCTAGCCCTATGGGTGACGGCAGTCTAGCTTGTGAGTGCCAGGCAACGCAGTCAACCTTCCAGCCTTGTTGGTGACGGCAGTCTAGCTTGTGAGTGCCAGGCAACGCAGTCAACCTTCCAGCCTTGTTGGTGACGGCAGTCTAGCTTGTGTGCCAGGTCTAAGCGTCAGTCGACTGCCTATGCGAATTCCCCAAATGCTGTATTTTGTCGGTAATTAATTTTTACTACCACAAAATTTTTTTTTTTTTTTTTATTTAAAGGTAGACATGTCTACTGTTTTCCGTATCCATCTTTTGGAAAATTTTCCCGATTACCTAAAACTTTGGGTCACGCATAAAAAAAAAAAAAAAAAAATTGTGGGAAAAAGAAAAAAGAAGACCTCACGCACGCCGGCGCGCGCGCGCGCACAAACACACCCGACACCACGAGCTGGCCAAAAGGTCTTAAATTAAAGTCTGTTTCGTAAATTGTCATCCCAGTTGTTTCTTCTTTTCCGAGGGGGGTTTTAACCTCCCCCGTCCCACAGTTTAAAGTAATATTCGGGCACACAGGTTGTGCATTGTGTTTTTGGGGTTTAGCCGGTCCCCCCCGTCTTAGGACATGAGATCGGTCTTTAGGTCCGTGAGGTTTTGGCATGGACACAGACTGACCTGGGTTCCAGTCCCACCCGAACGGGGGGGGAGGGAGTCAGAACAATGTTTTTTGCCCCTGGTCGGTTAAATGGGCGGGAAAGGCATGAGTTCACGACATAGCTTCCCTGTTTTTTTGCGTTTTGATTTTTTCTGATTTATTTATTAAAGAGTTAAACTCGCTAATTCTCATGGAAAATAAACACCGCAGTTCCAAAGGCTGTGTTGGCAAAGCTTGGGGGCAAAAAGGGAAAGTGCACTTTTTTATTTTATTTTTTTACTTTTTAAATGCCCCGCGGGGTGCCTACTCGTTTTTTAACAGTTTTTTGGGAAGAAAAAGAAGAAGTCCAAAAGGACCCCCACCTGTTGAATCAGCGGGCCTTGTAATCGATCGAAACGTTGCCAGTACTTTGCCCAAGATACAAAAGTAAAAAAGTATGGAATTTTAGAAACAGGGAAATTCCTGTATGACGAGGCTTGAAGGAGGAAAGGAAAAAAAACATGTTGCCTGATTTAGAAAACAAAAATACCAATGATGTCACAAATTTCCCCCCCGCCAAAAGGGGAAACATTTCGGAGAACCTTTTTCCCTTTTTCTTTCGCGACAGTGCTCAGAAACGTGGGTGGGAAGTCAGAAACGTTCCCCATTTTCTTTTTGGTAATGAAAAGAGTAGTCATAAGATCAAGGCGCAGGGTCGGAAAAACTTCGAACAATACTGGTGTGGGGAATTGTTCGTCGCCATATTGAACGTGAGCTGCCCATTGCGTGCGTATTTGAGATTAAACCGAGTGTTAAGGGAAAGTGACCTATCGGCTCAGCCCCCAAACTGTTAAACGGATTATGTGGTACATGACAATTTTTTGGTCGTAAAGTCGCTTGGTCAGTCCTACAAAAGCAGCAGTTTAAGTTGGAGGGTATTAAGGTTTTTAAAACTATAAAAGTGAAAGGGATGGTTCAGTGTGTGGAGGTTATGGGTTGCTGGGACGATCTTGAATCGAAAAAAAAAAAAAAAAAAAAAAAAAAATTTTTTTAAAAACGTCACAAACCCACCAAGAATAGATTGATTTACACATGCATTTTCCCATGAATGCTTTCGTATTTGTCAATATAACTTTTCCATTTACACATTTCCCAGTATAAACAAAGGTGGCCACAGGGGCTAAGGACAAAATATGTTACACACTGTTCATGTGACACACAAGTAGCTTTAAAATTTTGGGGAAATGATCTTCCAGAGTTTGTTATAGATTTTTGGGGAAAAATGATCTCTCCAGAGATTGTTATAGACATTTGGGAAATGTC
>JAFLJL010018090.1:0-7500 GCA_018398815.1 Conus ventricosus
TTAGTTGAGAAGAAGGGCACCTGAAACCACCACTCTCATCTCTCTTCCAGACTAACTCCCCCTAACCCTACTCAAATAATATAGGATGAAATAAGTAAACAAATAAACACATAGATTAATCAGCAAATGAATAAGTACATAGGCAAAGAAATAGATAAACAAACAAATAAAAAACAAACAAATAAAAAGAAAGTTGGAATGAGCTTTTACCACATAAAGCTTGTACACACGTGCCTATCTACGTATGCGTGCACACACACACACACACACACACACACACACACACACACACCACACACACACACACACACACACACACACACACACACACACACACATACACACACAAGCACGCACAAACACGGACATGCACCCACAAATTGTTCTACTACACGTCATCAACAAAATATTACAAAACAGGTGTAAATTACTTACTGCTGCCATCCTCCACTCCCACGCCCTTGCCCAACCTATCCTGTCCCACCCCCCATCTCACCCCACGCCCCGCCAACATCTTCACTACTTGCCCCCATTTCCTCTCCTCTCTGTCTGGCTAGCACCTTTCTGAATGGGTGTGATTTGATTTGTTGACCAAGAAATAACGTCTACTGGTCCCCTCTACTCGATCTCTCTATTTCTCCTCCCAACCTCCCCGACAACGTTTTGGTGAATGTACTTCATTCGATATACGAGGGAATACATTTTACTCCCCCCTCCCCCCCCCCCCCCTTCTCCTCTTCCCCCTCGCAACAACCTTCTGGTTAAAAATATTATTTGATTAACGATAATCAGTTTATGCTGACTTTTGCCATTCCCAACTCTGTGCTCAACAAAAGTTAGACCACTGAACTCCAAAACAACAACAACAACAACAACAAATGACCACACACACACACACACACACACACACACAACACACACACACACACACACACACACACACACACACACCACGCACACACACTCTCTCTTTTACGCAGGACGAAATGGTCTTACCCGGATTAATCTGCAGATCTGCTCTGGCAGATCAAATTGAAGAGGGCTGAAACACCACCATCACCCCCTCTCTGCTTCACCAATACTCAAAGCCATGCCACTAATCTTCTGTGTCAGTGGCAGCCCCTCTCATTTCGGTCCCCCTGTGTCCCTGAAGCCGGAAGTCAACGCACGTGACGCTCGTGCCCGCCTCCTAACCCCAGACAGACTCCCGTGAGACAGGAAGTGGGGAATCCGTCCCGTCATCCTCCATGTCTCTGAAACGATTCGTTCGGCGCCAGGTTGCTTTTATCTGGTTTTAACATCTCGGCGGTAATGCTTTGGGACTGCCGCAGACGTGACGTCAAATCGGCCGCTTTGGAACGAAACTCTGGAGGGGATGAAGCAAGGCTGGCGATATTCATGCCGTTAGAGCAGACTGTGAGACTGCTTTGGTTTTCTCTAGTTCGATTTGTCAGTATAATACTAACTTTAGTAGCAGTCGAAATCCCAGCAACAAGTGTTTGGCATTTTCATCACAGGACTGCTGGTATGTGGTCCAAAGAGTTATTTTGTTTGTTTTGCTCTAAAAATAAAATTAGATTATTTTGTCATGGTTATTGATGTCATATAGAAATAAACAACTTGAATAAATGAATGTATGAAAGAAAAAGTGATTAATGGATATGTAAATGGCTAGACAGAAAGACAGACAGACAGATAGTCAGACAGACAGACAGACAGATTGATAGATAGGTACACAGACAATTCGATAGATAGATAGATAGACAGATAGATAAATAGATAGAAAATGAATAAATAAATGTAGAGAAAATACCTTGTATAATAGAAAATATGAAATAAACAAATTGATGGGTTCTATAATTACAATCTATAAATATATTGTATAGAAACTGTGAAAAAGTAAAAAGCAGACAAATAAGTAGATGGATAAACAAGTAACTAAACAGAGAAATATCGTTGATTTGATGAGTAAAGGAATACGCAAACAAGAAAATAAATCATTGGGTTCTGTAATTACAATTGACAAAATACTTCGAAGTAACAGTAAAGAACTAAGACCAAACAAACAAACAAATGGATGAATAAATATATAAACATACACAAATCAAAGAATATAAATTTGAAATAATTCCTCTGAAGTGGGCTCATATGGCATATAGAGAGATCTAGAAGGACAGAGAGAAGCAGTGAGGAGAGAGAGAGAGAGAGGGATTAGGTGGAAAAAAAAGACGATGCATCAGCAACATCACTCTGACGTGGAGATGGGGATCAATCACATTATCAACCCTGTCCCTCACACAATTGAATTTGGCGCCGGTTTGCTTCTAGCCAGATATCTGCTTGGTTGTGATGCCTCAGCAACTGAGTGAGGAGGAAGGGGATGGGGAAGGGGATGTTTATGAGGGGAGAGAATAGATGAGAATGCAGCAAAATGCAATTTCCCTTTGCTGGACCATGTACAGTTGAAACAACAACAATAACAAAAAATGATGAACGATGGAGAGAAGAGATTGGAGAGGAAGTGGGGAGGGGGAGGGAGGGAGGGACATGTGCTTTAAGATTTAAAGAAACGTTGTTTTTTTTTTAATAATGGTGCTGCAGTAACATCAAAAACTGATAAGTAGCAGGGAGGAGAGGGAGGAAGGGGAAGTGGGATACTGATTTAAAGACATGTTTTTCGTAACCGTGCCGGTGAAAAAACGACTCCTCTAACCCTGTTTTCTAATGCATCCCATGTGTATGAGTGAGTGTATGTGTGTGTGTGCATGTGTGTGTGTGTGTATGTGTGTGTGTGTGTGTGTGTGTGTGTGTGTGTGTGTGTGTGTGCATTGTGTGTGTGTGTGTGTGTGGTGTGTGTGTGTGTGTGTGTGTGTGTGTGTGTGCATGTGTGTGTGTGTGTGTGTGTGTGTGTGTGTGTGTGTGGTCTGTGTGTGTGTGTGTGTCTGTGTCTGTGTCTGTGTCTGTGTGAGTGAGTGAGTGAGTGAGTGAAGTGTGTGTGTGTGTGTGTGTGTGTGTTGTGTGTGTGTGTGTGTGTGTGTGTGTGTGTGTGTGTGTGATTTATTTAACGTCTTTCACTAATTTTGATATTAGATGATGTGTGTGTGTGTGTGTGTGTGTGTGTGTGTGTGTGTGTGTGTGTGTGTAGGTGTGTGTGTGTGTGTGTGTGTGTGTGTGTATAGGTGTGTGTGTGTGTGTGTGTGTGTGCGTGCCTCTGTGTGTGTGTGTGTGTGTGTGTGTGTGTGTGTGTGTGTGTGTGTGTGTGTGATTCCCATCTGCTCCTGCTTGACAACGTCTTGGTGAATATACTTCATTCCTTTGCTGCTCTCCCTCTCCCTCCACTAACCTTTTGGCGAAAGACTGTAATCTGATTAACAGGAAACAGGAATCAGTTGTGATGGCTTTTGCCCTCTCCAGACCCTGCACTCTGCAACATGTAGGCCATTCCACTCCAAAACAGCAGCAATGAACACACACACACACACACACACACACACACCACACACACACAGACACACACACACACACACACACACACACACACACACACACACACACACGCACACACGCACCCTCGCACACACACACACACACACAGACACACACACACACACACACACACACACACACACACACACACACACACACACACACACATCCTTGACAAAATGGTCTCACCCTGATTGATCCGCAAATCACTACCACGGAAGGGAGCATTAAAGAGGGCTGAAATACAATCACCACCACCCCTCCCCTGCTCCTTCTTATACCCTACGCCCAGCCATAAATTTTCTCTGTCTTTGGCAGCCCCTCTCATATCCGGTCCCCTGTGTCCCCTGAAGGCCGAAGTCATCGCACGTAACGCTCGTGCCCGCCTCCTAGCCCCAGACAGACTCCGTGAGACAAAGAAGTGGAGAATCCGTCCCGTCATCCTCCATGTCTCTGAAACGATTCGTTCCGGCACCAGGTTGCTTTTATCCGGTTTTAACATCTCGGCGGTAATGCTTTGGGACTGCCGCAGACGTGACGTCAAATCGGCCGTCTGGGGGTGAGTGAATTAAGGTCAATGATATTCATGTGGCAGAGCTGACTGTGATACTGTGTTCTGTTTTGTCTAGTAAGAGTTGTCACCACAGTACTATTATTGCCAGTCACCATCCGCAAAACAAAGAAGAATGGGTTTGGTATTGTCATTACAGGTCTGCTGGTTGCTGTTCCCCGTAAATTGATTCTACTTCGAAAATAAAGATTCAATTATTTGGTCGATGATTATTGGTGTCAAATAGAAACAAACAAATTAATGATCGGTTTAAAAAAGTGAAAAGATGAATAAAAAAGAAATGATGAATGGATAGGTTAATGAATGAATGAATGAAGAGATAAAAGGAGAAATACTTTGATTTGATAAATAAAAGAATAAGCAAATAAATAAATGAATCAATGAGTTATATAATCACAATCGATGTGATAGTTTACGGAAGTGGGGAAAAAACCCAGACATATAAATGAACTAATGGAGAAATAAGTGAGAAATAAGTGAGAAATAAGTGAGAAATAAGTGAGAAATAAGTGAGAAATAAGTTGATCTGATGAGTGAAGAAACAAGCAAATAAGTATACATTGATGGGTACTATACATTGATGGGTACTATACATTGATGGGTACTATACATTGATGGGTACTATAATTACAATTACTAACATAATTTTACAAAGACTGAAAAAATAAGAATAGACAAATAAGAAATTACATAAATAGATACATATATAGATAAATGGAGAAATGTGTCGAACTGATAAATAACAAATAGCTAAACATGTAAATGAATCGATGGGTTCTATAATCACAGTTGATGAAATAGTTTTACAATGATGGTGATTGTATAAATATGGGCAGTCAACTAAATAAATAAGTTAACAACTAAATGAAAATATGAACAAATAGATTGATAAATGAATAAGTAAATTTCATTTAAGATCATTCCCTGGCAGTGGGATTATGTGGCACTGAAACAGTTATAGAGGGAGGGAGGGAGGGAGGAAAGGAAAGGATGAAGAAACAAGAGAGAGATGTATCATCAGCATCTCTCCAACATGAAGGGGGGGGGGGGGGGGAGGGGGGGGGGGGGAGAGAAAGGGAAGGGGGATCAATCAGATCATCCACAATATCCCAGAGACAATTCACTCTGGTGCAAGTTTGCTTCTAGCTAGGTTACTGCTTGATTGTAATACCTCAAAATTGTCTAAGGAGGAGGAGGAGAAGGAGGATCGTTATGGGGGAAGAGAGAGAGGAATGACAGTGTGTGTGTATGTGTGTGTGTGTGTGTGTGTGTGTGTGTGTGTGTGTGTGTGTGTGTGTGTGTGTGTGTGTGTGTGTGTGTGTGTGGTGTGTGTGTGTTCGTGTTGTTGTTAGTCTACTTAACAACTGTTCACTACAACTGATATTAGACGGTGGGAAAGGATGTGGGAGAGGGAAAGGGATAGGGAGAGTAGGAAGGAGATGACTGCATGTACACGTTTGACATGAACGTACGTGTGTTTCAGTTTTTCGGTACTTGCATGAGTGCGTACAAGTATTTAGAATCTAATTATTGCATAGGAAAATGGATAAAAATGTTGGATTGCGCTTAAGTGTGTGTGTGTGTGTGTGTGTGTTGTGTGTGTGTGTGTGTGTGTGTGTGTGTGTGTGTGTGTGTGTGTGTGTGTGTGTGTGTGTGTGTGTGTGTGTGGTAGTAGTATAGTAGTAGTAGTAGTAGTAGTAGTAGTAGTAGTAGTAGTAGTAGTAGTAGTAGTAGTAGTAGTAGCACTTCACAAACTATGTGATATTAGACAAGAAAGGAGAGATAGACAGGCAAATAGAGGGAGATAGATAGAGTTTGTTCATGTTGCATACAAGTGTGTGTGTGTGTGTGTGTGTGTGTGTGTGTGTGTGTGTGTGTGTGTGTGTGTTGTGTGTGTGTGTGTGTGTGTGTGTGTAGGGAGGGGGTGGACTGGGAGTGAGCGGAGGGTGGTGTACATAAAATCAGAAAACAATCAGACACACAAACGAATAAACAAACAAACCTACACACACTAACAATATCAGATTAAAGCAAATACCTGACTGGACTACAAATCAAGCAGAAAGTAACTTTCAAAGCAAAATCAATATCAGAAAAAATATCTGTCACAGACATGCCTGATAAATATGGCAGAAATGCCTTGAGAGGCACACATTCGAACAAAACATGATCTCTTGTCAATTTTGTTTCCCCGCATATGCATTTTGTTGCAGAGCTATATTTAGTTCTAAAAGCATCCAGTTTCAATCGATGGAATATTGAAACGAAGTTTCTGTATTGATGCATACCATACATGTGCAGATTTTGGATGCTTTTGAAATGATCAATATTAAAAAGAGGATTATTTTGTGTCTGAACATGAATAACAGCGTTGTTCTGTCGATTTCTGAAATATTCCCAAGCTGTTTGTTTTAAAATTTGTTGACTCTCTTTCAAAGTGAACGGTATGGAAATAGTTTGTACCCTCGTTCCATTTTCAGCGCCTTTTTTCGCAGATCTGTCAGCAAGTTCATTGCCCGAAATTCCTCAGTGTGAAGGAACCCAGAAGAAAGTTATATCTGTTCCTTTACATATCAAGACGTGGATTAAATGTTGAATTTCCTTCAAAATGAAGTTATCTGAATTTGAATTAAAAAACTTGATCGATTGTAACACTGACAGCGAATCTACACAAAACAATACTTGAAAAATTGACTGCGGTAAATCAATTAGAAATGTCAACGCCATAAGTATCGCTATCATTTCAGCTACGAATATGGAGCGATATTTTCCAATGAAATATGCTTTTTGTACTTTCAGCGATGGAATAACAAATGCTGATCCGGCCTCTTTGTTACTCGCCAACGATCCATCTGTGTACACCTTAAGATGGTGTGTGTGTGTGTGTGTGTGTGTGTGTGTGTGTGTGTGTGTGTGTGTGTGTGTGTGTTGTGTGTGTGTGTGTGTGTGTGTGTGTGTGTGTAAGAGTGAAAATCTGCATCCAACAGTCCAGTCTCTCATTTAGCTTCTTTACATTACTAATCATCTTGTGCTTTGGTGTGGTGATATAAGCATGATATATACTTTCTTGTACACACACACACACAGAGAGAGAGAGAGAGAGAGAGAGAGAGAGAGAGAGAGAGAGAGACAGACAGACACGCAGACAGACAGACAGAGACAGAGAAACAAACAGAGAGACAGAGAGATTGATACAGACAGACAGAGACAGAGAGACAGACAGAGAGACAGACAACAGACAGAGGCAGAGAAAGAGAGGGCGCCGTAGTCGGGAAACGATGGCATGGGTTGTGACGGGGGTGAATCCAAATTGATTTGTTGTTGGAGAGGACATGAGGAAGGGCAGGCCGTATGCATGACATCATGCACAAAGATTTACTGCATGTTCCAGATAAATATTGGAAAAAAACATCCCCACCCATGAGAAGGGGTGGCTTGTGTGT
>JAFLJL010018090.1:10000-21325 GCA_018398815.1 Conus ventricosus
CCTCCTCCCCACCCTGCAGTTTATCCCTGCCCTCTCTCCCGCCTCCTGTCCCGCCCTTCCCTCTCCTCAGTTTGTGGCTATGGTTTAGCAGGCAGCGATAAAACAGTGCCAGACTTGTGGCAGGTTTTAGAACTTGCAGTGTGCGTTGAGTGTGTCACTTTACGGGCTATTTCTGGTGTCCTCTTAACAGCTAGCGCTTTTACGTTTAGGACTTTGTCCTTTGTGCGTTACAGTCGTTGCTGTTGTGCCTACCGCTGCTGCTGCTGCTGCTGCTGCTGCTTTTGATGTTGTTGCTTTTGTTTTGTTGTTGTTGTTTCTACTACTACTACTACTACTACTACTACTACTACTACTACTACTACTAACTACTACTACTGTTTTTGTTGTTGTTGCTGCTGCAATTATTTCTGCTGCTGCAGTTGGTACACTTTTTCTTTGTAATACTTTCCTCTCCTTCCATTACTTTTTCCCGTTCCAATCAAAATTGCAGTTGAATTTAAAACAGTATGTCAGAAAACGTATTTAAATTTCCGAAGGAAAAAAAATTAACCCAAAGAATAAAATTTTTTAAGCAAAACCCCCCCTTCTGGTCAATTGATTCATTATCTATCAAATTTTAACTGAAAATTTAATTAAAATCTTTTTATTTGCAATTTGATCCCAAAAAAAAAAAAGTAATTTTAATTTTAGATACCCTAATCCCCCAAACATCGAGCCAATGAATGGATGGAAAAATGAATGGGTGGATAAAAAAATTTGGTTTTTGGAAGAGAGAGGGGGAGGAGAGAAGAGAGAGGGGAGAGAAGAGGAGAGAGAGGGAGAGAGAGAGAGAGGAAAAAGGGGAAAAGAAAGAAAGAAAGGAGGGGGAGGGGTACAGAAGACAGAGGACCGAAGCGAGACGACAAAATAGACAGACAAAAAATAGAAAAAAAAAAAAAGGGAAAGACGGGACAAAAAAAAACCCAACCCACGGTAAACAACGAAAAGCGCAAAGGAATACATAGGGTTTTTCGAAAAACAAATTCAAAGCTAGGTACCCCCAATCAAAAAGAAATTCTTTCAAGTATAAAAAAATACAAAACCCCAAAACGGGAATTAAAGTAAACATTTTGGGATTTTTGGAAAACAAATACAGTTTTTAAACATCCCAGGAAAAAATCGGGAAAAGCACCCGGGAAAATACAAAAAATTTGGAACAAAGAGATGTTTTGTCCCCGGGACGGGAAAAGTGGATGACCTGTGCAAACCTAGTATGGAAAACGGGGGAACACAAGAGTTAAAACCCATAGCAGTTGCGGGCCAAAAAAGGAAATTTTTACAAAAAGTATAAAAAAAAAAACCCCTGATGGGGCCCCCCCCATACAGAAATTTACCCAATAAAGAAAGTTGAAACCCTTTAACGGCCCCCCCCCTTGCAAAAACCGTAAAAACAAAAACCCAACTAAAACCACGGGCTCACAACCCAAAAAATTATTTATAAAAATTGAGGTCATTTGCAGGGGTTTGGGGGCACGGGATCTGAAGAGGGGGAAGGACTTCGAAAAAATGTTTTTTTTAATTTAAGGAACTTTTTTTAAAATTTTAAAATTTTTAAAAATTTTAATTATTTTTTATTTTTTTAAAAATATATTTTATATTTTTTTTTTTTTCTTTTTTATATATATATTTTTTATATATTTATATATATATTTTATATTATATATTTTATAAGATATATTTTTATATATAAAATTATATATATATTTAAAAGTATTTTTTATGAACATTTATATATTTTTTTATATATGTATATATTTACCAGTTTAAAGGCGGGGCATTTTTAAGGGGGGGAAGCCTGGTGTCGATGTATTCCTAAAGGTGGTACCCCTTTTTTCCCCCCTTTTTTTCCCCCTTTTCCCCCCCCCCCCTTGGTCTTGTTCCGCCCCCCCCCCCCCCCCCCTACATTTTTGAGCATTTTTTACTTTTCTGAGTGGTTTTTTAAAATTTGTTTTTAAAATTTTATATAATTTAAATTTTAAAAAAATATAATTTATATATATTGGGGTTTATATATATATATAGTGTATATATTTAATATAAATTTTTATATCTTTTCCATATAAAATATAGTAGTAAGCCGTTGTTTCGTCATTTACACTCGCAGCGATAGAGCAAAAAAAAAAAAAAAAAAAAAAAAAGCCCTTTTCCACCAGCGCCTTCCCCGGGTTTGGCTGGAAAAAAATGTCCCCCGACGAAATGCCACCCCCCTTCCCCAAACTCCCCAAAAATTTTTGTCTCTTTTTTTCCCTTGAAACGAATTTGGGGTTTCCCCTGAGGGCCCGTTTTAGGGTCCCCAAAGGGCCAGAGGAATCGGGGCGAGGCTCGTTTTTAACCCCCTTCTTTTTTAAAAATGCCTTTCCTTTGGTTTCTAAGTGGAGCACGATAACAGGTATTTTTGGGAAATATTGAAAGATTTTTTTCCCCTTCCTTTTTGTAGGGACATTTGTTTCCCGGGGGCGGGGGTTTTTAAACCGGATTTTCTTTTTAAAATTTGGGCTCTTGGTTCCCCCCATGAAGACAGGGGTTTTTGGCACAAATCTTCACAAATAAGCGGGGAAAGGGTTTTTACAAATCGTCCCACGAGAATTTTACAGTCTGGCTTTTTAAACGGGGAAAGCCGGGTTTTTGCCCGTTGAAATTTACTAAAGGGGGTTTCAGCTCTTTTGCTTTCTGTTTATCTGTTGCTGACAGATTTGGCCTTTGGAAATTCATTTTAGTTTTTAAACACGAAGAGATGTTTTGGGGGTAAAAGTGTGGGGGAAGGGGGGGGGAAAGGAAAGGGGGGGGGGGTGGAACCTGTTCCCTCAAGCGTATTCCCCCGTCCCCCCTCCCAAATGCCGTTTCATTTTTCAGTTCCCCCTGGGGGAAAGGGAAAAAATTGTTAACTGCTAAAGGGAGTGTGTTTTTTGGGAAAGCCGGTACGGGGTTGCAGGGGGAAGAAGTTTTTCTTGAGCGGATTGAAAGGATGTAATTTGGAAAAAAAATTTTTGGAAAGAAGAGAAAATTTTAAAAAGGAAAAGTAGGGGGGAAGCGAAAACTTTTTTTAAAGGGTTTAGCCTTTGTGTGTGTTTGTGAGTTTTTTGGGGTGTGTGTGGGGGAGGGGTTTTTTTTTTGGGGGTGTGTGTGGGGGGTTTTTGTGGGTGGGTGGGTGTGGGGGGGGTGTGTGGGCGGGGGTGCCTTGTTTGTGGGATGGGCCTTTGGGGGGGGGAAGGGGCCCCCCCCCCCTTTCCCCTCCCCCCTCCCCCCCTTTTGGGGGGGGTGGGTGTGTTTTGGGGGGTGGGGGGGGGGGGGTGGGGGGGGGAGTGGGTGGGTGGGGTGGGGGGGCGGGGGGGGGCCGGTAACGGGGGGTTTTTGTTTTTTGGGGGGGGGGGCCTAGGGGGGGAAATATTTTTTTTCCTTTTTTTGGGGGGGTTTTTTTGGGTTTTAACCCTTTTTTTCGGTTTTTTTTCGTCTTTCGGGGAATTGTTTCCTTTTAAGGATAGATTTCCACGGGGGTTTATCTGTTTTTTAACCGGGGATTTTTCCCTTTTTTCCCTTTTTTTTTTTTGGTTTTTTTGGGTTAAAGAAATCCTTATATCTTCTTTTCCTTTGTTGTTTTTTCTTTTGGGTTCTTTGCTCCCCTTTTTTTTTCCCTTCTTTGCTTCTGTCCCTTTTTTCCCCGTTTCTGTTTATTTTTAACTTTCCTTTTTTAAACCCAAAGGTTTTTGGCCCCATCGCCTTATTCGCCATCGGGGGAAATTTGAAAGGTCCCCACCCCCCCTGCCGCCCCGGCCCTTCCTTTCCCGAACCTTTGGTTTTTTTGGAAACCCCCCTGAGATTCAAAACTGTGTTCTTTTGTAGTTAAAAAAACGCTTGTTTACTTCACCCCGAAAGAAAGGGGCCTTCTGCCCAACGGGGAGAAAATACAGGGGAAGTTTTAAACTTTTAAGCTTTTCCGCTCCAGTTTCAGATACTTTTCTTTTTTTTGGTTTTCCCGGGGGGATTCTTTTTGGGGTCTTAGGAAAAGGGAACCGGGGGGGACAAGGTAGGGAAGGAGAGGGGGGGGAAAAGGGGGAAAGGGGGGAAAAGGGGAAAGGGATGGACAAAAGGGAAAAAAAACCCCCCCAACACAAGAAAGTGAACGGGGAATTTCGTCATAACCAATTTTTTTTTTTTTTTTTTTTTTTGGGATGTGTTATCAGCGGGCTATCATCTTTTGGTGGTTTCGGCTTGACAATTGGTTTACTTCTGCGGGAAAAAAAACGGGAATCTGCGGGGGCGCCCACGAATTTGTCCGTTTTTAAAAGTATAGTGTGTAAGTGAAAAAAATTTCTTTTGGAATTCCCCAGTTTACACGGGTTGCGCGCGCGGGGTTTACACACACACACCCACACACACACAAAACCCCAACCCACCCCCCAACCCCACACAAACACACACACACCACATGGGGGAAGGAGGGGTGAAGGTGAGGTAAAAAGGAGGGCCCTTTTGTACGGGAAATTGCTTTGTTCAAAAGGGACAGAAATATGCAGGAGGAAAAAGGGGTCGGAAGTGGGGGTGGGGAAAACCCCAGGAAAAGGGGTTGAGATGGGGGGGGAGGATTTTTCCCCCAAAAGGGATTTGGGGGGGGATTCTTCTCTCCTTCTCCCCTCTCTCTCTCTCTTTTTTTTCTCTCTTTCGCCCCCAAACCATTTGCCCCAAATCTTTTAAGTTTTTTTGTGATAAATGGGATACCTCCACCACTTTCATTTTCCTCTTTCCATCCCTTCTGGTCAGGAGCATAGTATTTTGCAGCAAAAACAGAGAGGAAGTGACAGAAGAAGAGTGATGGTGCTGGAAGGGATTATGAGCAACCTTTTGGTACCAGTCGTCGAAAAATAGTATATTTTTCTCAGGACTGGTAAATGTTACTCAAGGATGGCTCAGAAGCAATTCATCTTAGGCTTTGCACTTACACGTGCTTGTGTTCCAGAATTAGAAATAGTTTCAACCATGAAAATGATGTTGAACAACAGATAATACTGACTGCAGGTCAGTGCAATTTCACATATAGAACTTTACTGTTCACATAAGATTTAAAGTTACAACTTAACATATTCAATAGAATTAGTCTGCTTTAGCTTTGGCTGGCTTTTCCACACTTCATTTTATCATAAAGGGAGGAGGGAATGTTTTGATAATTTGAACTGGAGTCCAGCGGGTACACAAAGACTTAGCTTTGAAGTGCGGATCTCTTCCCAGTTTCTGGTAGCTGGCTCACCAACTGTTTGTAGGCGGCAGACTGGTCTCTTGTCCACATGGCCCATGTCGTGACTTGGAGTCTTGATTCTGCACTGGCCCAGGTTTTCTTACGCGTACCATAGTCCCAGGGTCTGAGGAGATTACAGAACCTGGTTTGTAGGTGAAATGGCTAGGAGCCCGGGTTGATGAGTCCTCACACTCACCCTCTTACTTTCAGGATAAGTGTGAGGTCTCACCCAGCAAAAGGTAAGACTAACATAAATGTATCAGCCTTGATTTTCAGTCTCTGCTTTAGTTCTTCACTCAGATTTTGAGTGGATTTTTAATAGGGTTTGGCATGAGACATTAAGAGATCTTTAAGCAGTTGAAGTGAAATAACTCTTCGATGTAGTCAAATATTCAGGTCATGTAATTAGGCACTGGAGTACATTTAGTCCAAGTCGTACAAAGCATTCAGATAATTGACAGTATTCATAATTCATCTTAACAGATTTTACCAAATACTAGCATAAAGTTACTCTGTCAAAATATGATAGTCATTAATCATTTGAACAGATTTGAAAAAGTACTGGAAAAAAAGTTATACAGTTAAAATTTACTATTCATTAGTCATCTTAATAGATTTTTTACCAAGTAATGGCATAAAGATACACTGTTAAAAATAAGGCATGCACACAAGCAATACATCGGCTCAAGACATAGAAACTTAGCTTCTATTTACACTACTTCTGGGACGATCAGTTAAACTATCACACAGGATCTCAAAACATGAAGATGAACATTCCGTTCTCTGGCAAACACTGGTGTCACGTTTTACGCACCGAAACTGGACTGTAATCAGTCCTGCAGCCTATGATAGATCAGTGAAGTGGGTAGGCGTGGTCCTCCCCTTTTTGAGTGCTAGGCTAACCATCTTTGTCTCTGATTGCATGTCTGATTGACAGACTGTCACGGTACAGGATCACCAATGAAATGTCATTATGCGGTAAAAAGGAGATTCAGGGGTGTTAACCTTCTGAAAGTGTGTGTGTGTGTGTGTGTGTGTGTGTGTGTGTGTGGTGTGTGTGTGTGTGTGTGTGTGTGGTGTGTAAGAGAGCGTGTGTGTGTGTGTGTGTGATGTGTGTGTGTGGTGTGTGTGGTGTGTGTGGATGGTGTGTTGTGTGAGCGTTGTGTGTATGTGTGTGGTGTGTGTGTGTGTGGTGTGTGTGTGTGTGTGTGGTGGTGTGTGAGGTGTGTATGTGTGTGGTGGTGTGGTGTGTGGTGTGTGTGTGTGTTGTGTGTGTGTGGTGTTGTGTGTGAGAGGCGTGTGTGTGTGTGTGTGTGTGTGTGTGTGTGTGTGTGTGTGTGTGTGTTGGTTTGTGTGTGTGTGTTGTGTGTGGTGGTGGAGAGGAGAGAGAGAGCGTGTGTGTGGTGTGTGTGGTGGTGTGTTGTGTGTGTTGTGTGTGTTATGTGTGTGTGTAGTGTGGGTGTGTGTGTGTGTGTGTGTGTGTGTGTGTGTGTGAGTGCGTTTGTGCATGTTTGTGTGATTGATGCATATGCGTATGTGCGTCTCTCTTTCTCTCTCTCCTACTCTCTCTCTTCTACTCTTCTCTTCTCTCCTTGTGGTGTGGTGTGTGTGTGTGTGTGTGTGTGTGTGTGTGTGCGTGCGCGCGCGCTTCGTATTTTCTGTTTTGTTCTCTTTGCCTTTTCCTATTCTTGAACATTTTCTTTTTGTTTCTCTTTTCTTTCGTTCTTTCTGTTTTTCACACATTTTCTTTCTGTCTTTCTTCTGTCTTTCTTTCTGTCTTTCTGTCTTATTGTCTATCTTTCAACTGCCAAGATTTTCCACTTGTGTCTTACTCAGTTTCTCATTTCTCTATTTTTTTCCTTTCCTTTCCTCTTTTAAAGTTTTTTTCTGTTCTTTGTTCAGAAATCCTTCATATCTCATATCCTTTGTTGTGTCTCTTGTTCTTGCTCCTCTTTCTTTCTCTCTTTGCTTTCTGGCCCTCTTCGTTTCTGTTTATTAAACATCCTTTTCAACCATGTGTTGGCATCGCTTATTCGCCATCTGAAGTGAAGTGCACACCTGCAGTCACTGTCTCTGCCGAACATTGTTGCAACACTGAGCATTCAAAACATGCTGTTCGTGGTAGAAAAAAACGCTATGTTTACTACAGCCGCAGAGCTCTGTCACGTGAGCATTACATGGAAGATTTAACTGTAGTGTTCCGCTCCAATTCAGAACTTTTTTTTTTTTTTGGTCTTCAGGAATTCAATGGGTCTTAGGCAAAGAAGAGGGAGACAAGGATGAAGGAGAGGTGGAGGGGGAAGAGGGAAGGGATGGAAGAAGGAAAAACGGACCACACAGTACGTGAACAGGAATTTCGTCATACACCGAGTTTTGTTTTTCGGACTGTTGTTATCAGCAGCTGATTCATCGTGTGGTTCTCGGCTCGACAATCTGAGCTACATTCTGCAGGTAAAAAAACAGAAATCTGCAGGCGTCCACAGAATTTGTCCGTCCTTAGAGTATACGTGTGTAAGTGAAAATAAGTCTGTGGAACTACCAGTTTACACACGCGCGCGCGCGCGCGCGCCACACACACACACACACACACACACACACACACACACACACACACACACACACACACACACACACATGGAGAGAAGGGTGAGTTGAGGTAATCAGAGGGGCCCTTGCACAGGCAATGCTTTGTCACAAGACAGAAATATGCAGGAGGAAGACAGGTCGGAAGTAGGGATGAGGAAACCTGGAAAGGGTTGAGATAGGGGGGAGGAGTACGCAAAGGGAGTGAGGGGGGATCTATCTCCCCTCTCTCTCTCTCTCTCTCTCCTCTCTCTCTCTCTCTCTCTCTCTCTCCTCTCTCTCTCTCTCTCTACGCTCCCGACCACTGCCCTCATCTTTAAGTTTTCTGTGATCATGGGATACCTCCACCATTTCATTTCCTCTTTGCATCCCTTCTGGTCAGGAGCATAGTATTTGGCAGCAAAAACAGAGAGGAAGTCACAGAAGAAGAGTGATGGTGCTGGAAGGTATTATGAGCAACCTTTTGGTACCAGTCGTCGAAAAAATAGTATATTTTTCTCAGGACTGGTAAACTTACTCAAGGATGGCTCAGAAGCAATTCATCTTAGACTTTGCACTTACACGTGCTTGTGTTCCAAGTGACGGACAGAATTAGAAATAGTTTCAACCATGAAATGATGTGTGAACAACAGATATACTGACAGCAGTTAAGTGCAATTTCACATATAGAACTTACTGTTCGCACAAGATTTAAAGTTACAACTTAACAATATTCAATAGAATTAGTCTGCTTAGCTTTGGCTGGCTTTTCCACACTTCATTTATCATAAAGGGGGAGGGAATGTTTGATAATTTGAATTGGAGTCCAAGGGTACAACAAAGACTTAGCTTTAAAGTGCGGATCTCTTCCCAGTTTCTGGTGGCTGGCTCACCACTGTTTGTAGGCCGGCAGATTGGTCTCTTGTCTACATGGCCATGTCGTGACTTGGAGTCTTGATTCTGCACTGGCCCAGGTTTTCTTACGCGTACCATAGTCCCAGGGTCGAGGAGATTACAGAACCTGGTTGTAGGTGAGTGCTAAGAGTCCGGCTTGATGAGTCCTCACACTCACCCTCTTAGTTTAAGGATAAGTGTGAGGTCTCACCCAGCAAAAGGTAAGACTAACATATAATGTATCAGCCTGGATTTTCAGTCTCTGCTTTAGTTCTTCACTCAGGCTTTGAGTGGATTTTTAATAGGTGGCATGAGACATTAAGAAATCTTTAAGCAGTTGAAGTGAAATAACTCTTCGATGTAGTCAAATATTCAGGTGATGTAATTAGGCACTGAGTACATTTAGTCCAAGTAGTACAAAGCATTCAGATATTGACAGTATTCATAAATCATCTTCACAGATTTTTGACCAAATACTAGCATAAAGTTACTCTGTCAAAATATGATAGTCATAATCATTTGAACAGATTTGAAAAAGTACTGGAAAAAAAGTTTATACAGTTAAAATTTACTATTCATTAGTCATCTTAATAGAGTTTACAATAATGGCATAAAGATACACTGTTAAAATATAAGGCATACAACACAAAACAATACATCGGCTCAAGACATAGAAACTTAGCTTCTATTTACATTACTTCTCGCACGATCAGTTAAACTTCACACAGGATCTCAAAACATGAAAGATGAACATTCCGTTCTCTGGCATACACTGGTGTCACGTTTTACGCACCGAAACTGGACTGTAATCAGTCCTACAGCCTATGATAGATCAGTGAAGTGGGTAGGCGTGGGTCTCCCCTTTTGAGTGCTAGGCTAACCACCTTTGTCTCTGATGCATGTCTGATTGACAGAACTGTCACGGGTACAGGATCACCAATAAAAGTCATTATGCGGAAAAAGGAGATTCAGGGGCTGTTAACCTTCTGAAAAGTGTGTGTGTGTGTGTGAGCGTGTGTGTATGTGTGTGTGTGTGTGTGTGTGTGTGTGTCCAGAAGGAGACCGTCACCTCCCTACATGCGCAGTGTGACATCTATGTAGTTTCGACAGGAGATGACAGTCTCTGAGATGTTGGCCGTCTTTATGTCAACAAACAAAACACGATGTCCACACCTACAAGACAAGTGCAGGCACGTGCATCAATAAAACTTCAAGCCAGTTCATTTAATACAGGACGGGGTGACAGCGTCGCGGCAATCTTACCTAGGACGCCAAACTGACAGGAAAAGGCAGACGGGGTGTTGGCAGTTTCCTTTGTAGTGGGGAGGGAGGGTGGCCCAGCGTGTATTCAGGCGGTTTCATGAGAAACATGCAACACTTAGATAAGAACGGGAAAGAAAGGAGGGGTGGCGACATCCCGGGGAGCAGTTACGTCAACATTTCAGCAACAATGCTTTCAGCATTGCGTGTCTTACACTGTGCCAGCCCCAAGAAAGTCAGCCAGACAGACAGATGGAAGGGAGTGGAGAGGACAAGGGGGCTGCTGCGGGTGTGAAGTCTGATGCTCTAACATGACATAAACTGATAACGCTATGGGCTGTGTGGTGTATGTGTGTGTGTGTGTGGTGTGTGTGTGTGTGGTGTGTGTGTGTGTGTATGTGTGTGTGTATGTTGTGTGTGTGTGGTGTGTGTGTGTGTTGTGTGTGTGTGTGTGTGTGTGTGTGTTGTGTGTGTGTGTGTGTGTGTGTGTGTGTGTGTGGTGAGAGAGAGAGAGAGAGAGTAAGAGAGAGAGAGAGAGAGAGAGAGACAGACAGACAGACAGACAGACAGACAGACAGAGACAAAGACAGAGAGAAAGAGAAGGGGTAAGGAGTGAAAAGGTGGATAGTGATAAGGGTGTATGAGAGGATTGTGGCGCCTGTCAATATCATCTCTCTCTCTCTCTCTCCTCTTCTCCTCTCTCTCTCTCTCTCTCTCTCTCTCTCTCTCTCTCTCTCTCTCTCATCCTCTCTCTCCTCTCTCTCTCTTTCTTTCTTTCTTTCAAGACAAACAAACAAACAAGAAGTTAAACTTTGGGGAAAAAATACGCAGAAAAGAGTTTGTCAACAAAGTGACTGGCTGTCGACAAAAGGTGGCTGTTTCCTGTTCATTACTGGCTGATCATGTCTTGACACATTGTGACAAGTTCTTAGGATTAGGGCTTTTCATGACATCTTATCGGACCTCTCCAAAACAACACTAAGACGACAAGACGTTTAGCACGGCAGTAAAATCACATTTATTTATTTATTTATTTATTTATTATTTATTTATATATTTTTTTCGTGGCGTTTTGCGAACCCTATGCTTCGTTACTTTCAAAACATGGAAGCCCCAAAGGATTCTGAAACATGGCTCATGGAAATTTTTCTGATGTTTTTTTTTTCTGTTTATCTGAATGTTTTTCTCCCCTGTTCCTCATTGAACGATCCGAACAAATCTGGGCTGCCTCACTGATGTCGTTGTGCGAAGGAGAGAAACGCCCGGAACTTAGAATTTCCAAGCTCAAAACCCCGGGGGGTGGGCCCGAAACCAAAAAAATTTCCAAATTTTTCCCCCCA
>JAFLJL010018091.1:0-39651 GCA_018398815.1 Conus ventricosus
AATCGGTGTTTTTCTGTTCTCTGACAAGTAACCAAAAAATAACGACCCTACAAACATACATACTGTGTAGGATTATCCGTTTTCAATACTAATTTACTAAACTTTTCAGATTTCAGTTTTTGCTTAATCCTATGTTTTTCTTGATCATTTTCAATAACATCATTTTCGCGCAAACATTCATCAAATGAGTCTCTGTCTTTCATGTGAAATAAAACTACAGTCTTTAAGTGTTCTCTAAAGTCTTTTAAAACTGAGTTATATTTTTGACATAAAATCCACACACTTATTCCAGCATGTCTTCCACTGAAAGCTAGTTTTGACAAAGTGTTTCTTTTTCTAACTATGTCTCTTTCTGCCGAACAGTCATCTATAATAAATAGTGTCTGCGTTCCTTCAAACAGTCTATAAAACTGTTCTAAACATTCACTCAGTTTATTGCTAGGATCAACTAAATATATGTCATCATCTGTCCATATAAACCTTCTATCATGATATGCTTTGTTCCATTTAAGTGTTGGGCAGAAAATCACAATATGATCAAAATTATAGCGATAAACTGTTTGTAATAGGTCTAGGACAAATATTGTTTTTCCACAACCAGTCTGCCCACAAATCAATGAGCAATGAGGAGCTTTTGTCATAAAGTTTAACTGCTCCATGGTTTTATAGCAGAATTTAATCTAATTCAGTTATTATGTTTATCATACTCTCTGTCAAAACTTGTTCAGTATAATAAAACCCTATAAGGCCTAAATGTGTAAGATTAATCCAATTCAGTTCTGTAAGATTGTTTCTATTTAAGTCAACAGTGATTTTGTTGCTTGTTGTTATAACCTTAATATCCTCACCATTGTGAAGAACGACGATGGTAACTTTAAGACGTTTAACGTCTAAGTTTTGCCAGCTAATATTAATTCCTTTTATAAGGTCGTCACTAACGCCCACAACCCCATCCCTCTCCACATCTTTAAAGACAGAAATTTCAAATATTATTGTGAACGTGTCTCCTAATTTTCTGCTTGGAAAGAACTGTAATTTTGTAGAAGCTTTCTTTAAAACCGTTTCTTTTCTGTGGAGGATGTACTGTTTTTTCCCATACGGCGTTATTTCAATCTCTTTCCGACTATTGTCGTCCGGCATAAGACTTACATGTAAAGGGCCAGAGTTGAATGCTTTTCTGAAACTTTTTTGACGGCTAAAAAATGTAAATGGGCTTATGAATTCAAATTTTATGTCCCATTCTAAATATGGTTCTAAGTGCCATTTGAGGTCAGGTTTTCGAACTATTTTATATTCATACTGGCCAACATTATTTGCCTCTAGATTGCACAGTTGTTCTAGTTTAGGAAACTTTTTGTTGTCACCTACTTCTTTACGTTTATAATCGCCATCTTTAGTGTACTCAAAACCATACAAAGCGCCTATCTCACCATTTTGTTCAAAGTCTGTAACGTCTGCAAGGTCTTTTAATTCTAAAGTTATACACCTTACAGGTGCTAATGTAACTCCCGGTTCTTCTGGCCCACGCGACATTATTTTTTAGTAGCGTATTATTTTATTTCTAAAACAATGTGTAGGTTATCGCATTTCACAACTTTCCCCGTTTTGTCTGTGATTTTTATATTAAATGATCCGACCCTCCCATGAACTAATCTTTTAAACTGTAAATTAGGGAATTGTATAATTTCATAATCGCAATATGCAGCTTTCCCTGACGGAAGAGCTCTTAAAACAGTTGAGGGCCTTCCATCATATAAGTTTTCATCAGTGCTCAGCTCATCCAAATGAACATAGAGTAATGAATGTAATGCAAGATCGAGCGGATTTTCTCCCTCATAAGTAGTTTTGTTTGGAGTAACTCTAAATCTATGATTGTCAGCTGCAAAGCCTAACATTTTAGCTAGCTCTTTAT
Organism: Conus ventricosus; assembly: GCA_018398815.1. NCBI lineage: Eukaryota > Metazoa > Mollusca > Gastropoda > Neogastropoda > Conidae > Conus > Conus ventricosus. The sequence continues at coordinate 1,913 of JAFLJL010018091.1, forward strand.
CAAAATAGTAACCTCCTTCTTCTTCAGGCTTGAATGATAACATTGTTTTCAGATTTGCATTGTTAAGTTTGAGAGTAATGTCAAAGTTACTCATTGCTTCTTTTAGTGAGCAAAACCCGTAATAACCATCAGGTATTGTTAACTGGCCAACTTTGGCCCCTGTTTTGTCAACTTTTAGAACCTTATTATTCTCCTTGGCTTTGCTTATATTAAACCATACGACTTTGTAAAATATTTCATGAAGTGCAACCATTTTGGCTCCGCAATCGTTATCAATAGCATGTTCTAAAAACGAAGGACGGTCTTGAGTTGTTATTGTTACAAACATTTTTTTAAACAAATTAAAAATGAGTGCATTCAAATATACTAATGCAAAATATTCTGTTGGGCCGCACTACAATCTTAAAAATATAACAACTGATACTCTTGACATTTCTGTGACTCAGTCTGACACCTTTCAAGTAAAGGTTAGTACTCCATTAAACAGATATCTTAACCCCCCTATTAAAAAAGACTACATCGCGAAAGTATGGTTCAGCCATCCGATGCAGTTTTACCAGAACCAGTTAAACTTTGCTGTGTTTTGTGCATCAACTGGGTGTGGAGTGTCGTATGCTGATCATTTAAATCATCCTGATCCTTTGGTGAGGTCAGTGTATAGATTTCATTTTTATTACACCTTCAGACGTATTTTGACTGAACTGCAAGCGCCATTGCCAAATGACAAAACGTTTAATCCATTCAGCAACAGAATAGACATGAAGGCTTTTGAAAGGATCTGTAACGAATTCAATATTAAGGTCAAGACAGACTTTAGACAAAAGTTGGATCTTAATCATGGCTTAGGCACTCCTTATTATTGGGGCGTGCACAGAAAGTATAACTATGACTGGAATCCTCCTTACACATCTTTCTCTTCAGGCACAACTGTTCACCTAGGGTCCATAGAGCAAAAGCATAAAACAGCATGGACAACATTTATCTTAGACATATCTGAGGGTCTAACTAAAGCAGGAATAGAACGAATAAACGACTCTATTCGTACTTATGTTTGGTGTTTGCTAGGTTCGCAAGCACAAACAAGATCGAGCATAACTGATCCTTCTACTGGTTTTGATGCGCAAAAACAATACTTAGCAAATTTAGAGGACGCCATTAATTCTACAGTTGATTTACCTTCAAGTATAAAAAGGTACCAAAATGTTTTACAATACGCAAGATCAAAAGTTGACTTTGCTGTTGGCACTGGTTTATACATGCTGCCTTCTGACCTCAGACTCCAGATAGGAACAATAATAAACTACAATAATGAAATCCTTGTGGCAGGCAATGAACAGAAGGTCGGAAAAAACGAAATAAATTCTGAGCCAGTAATATTGCAAGCAGTAAAAAAACAAGATGACCCCCAAGAATAAGTCATCCAATCCCCGTGGCCCAAAGCCCGAAGACTGTTGAAGACTACGAAAAAAATAACGACCATGAATATGAAAAGACAGCGCTTGTTCTTGGATTAACTGGCCTAGGATTACTTGGTCTTTATCTTACTAAAAATTAACCCAACTATTAAGAGAACTAATGCCCATAAGTGCTCAGCCATAAAGCCAACTACTTTGCCTGCAGTAGACAAAAGCCAGCTAACAACACCCCCTAATATACCCGGTAAAGAGTCTATAGCTTTACCGGCTAATTTTTTTTAATAAATCCGCAAGATGATCAAGCTGTTTTTTTACCCATGATTTATCAGGTGGAGGCGATGGAGGTGGAGGCACTGGACTTTGACCACCACCGCCTGTAATAGCCATCACCAGTGTACTTATTGCAAATCCTAAGGCAGTTATAACACTTGCTAATGTGACTCCCTGCTCTCTAAACAGTGTTCGTATTCGTTCTGCTAGCGTTGTGTCTTCATATAAAATTCTTTGGATAGTTTCTCTTATTCTGCTCACTTGAGTTCGTAAGTCTTCTCGGTTAGTAGACAACACTTCTAGTCTTGCTGATCTCTCTTGTTCAAGATCTTTTAGTCTTTGGGTTATTCTTTCTTTAATATCAGGCCCTAAGTTGGCGTCATCAGCCTCAACGAGTTTTTCTTTTTCTCTTTTTATATGCTCATCTATTTCACCCAGTTTTGCTAAATTGTTTGTTAATTCGCCTCTAATGGTTCTTAAAGCATGATCAAGGGCCGCTATTTCTCGCATGGGTAGCGGTGAGTCGTGTATAGTCTTTAATGCTGTTTCTTCTGAAAAACTGGTTTCTGCTTCTATTGCATTTATTAATTCGTCTGCCGATTGATTTAATTCTTTAAGTTCCATGTTTTGCATTTGGTTATCTGTCGGGAGTTCCTGCAGTGTGTTTTGAAGTTTAGAAACTGCCTCCGCCCTTAATTTCGGTCTAACAAGACCAAGGCGATTTGATCTTTCACACTGAGTCTTTGTATAATTGTACTTGGCTAAAAACTTTGATGGGTCTGGTTTAGTTGTAAGCCGAACAAGTTGTCCTTGATCGTTTTTCACAGACAAATGACCATCTTTTAATTCAAAATCATTTGGGTCTATAAATTCGGGAGGTTCTTGACCTAAACTTTGGTAAAATGATCTAACATGACTTTCTGTTAATTCACGCCGCATTGAGAGCCCCGAGCGATGTTGTACCAAAGGAGTCATTTCACTCATGTCGTCTCCAGGATCTAAAACATCATAATCTTCTTCATCTTCAATGCCTTCCATGTTTTAAATAATTAACTTTTTATTTTGTTTTATAAAAAAATGTCACAAACATATGGCTCGATTCTTGACCCGCATAGAAGATTGAAAGAGCCCTTTGGCGTGAAGGGAAATAAGCGGAATATTACTGTTCCAAATAATCCGTCTACTATTGATGCGGATCAAATTCTTACTGTTAAATTTCCAGACCTAGGAGCGGATGAAGTGATTGTGCCGGGCTCTGCGCGTCTTACTTTCAAAATAGAACTCGCTTCAACAACAGACACAAACAGGACAGTTGTCCAGAATCTGGGACGGGCAATCGTTAAGAAAATTTCTATAAAACTTGAGGGGCAAGAAATATTTTCTTTACATAATGCAGACATATTTTTAACCTATTCTGATCTATGGCTAGCCGGGAACGAAAGGGCTGATCTTGCGTTTCAAGGAATCGAAAATGAAGAAGCACTAAAACATAGAATAGGCGCCGCAAACGCTAAAGACGGCAAAAGGTTTGCAGCCGTAAGTTATGCGTATGGAAATCGCTTTTCCATTCCCTTAGATTTTGAGTTGTTAAAAGCGCATGCGCCATACTTTCAAGGAGCATTAAAAGACAGATTGTCATATGAACTAACTTTTAATGACCGCAAATATGTTATTATATCTACAGACACCGAAGCAAAGTACAGCATTTCTGACATCTCGTTAGAGTTTGACATCGTTAGCAACCCTAACTTAGCGAGGATGATCCAGCAACAATATCAGTCAAAATTAGCAATATATTACGAAAGAGTGTTTATCATTCTAAATATCCTAAAAGCAGGGCAGACACTATATGGAATTTCAGTTTTAGTGCCAAGAAAGATCGCTTAAAGGTATTTTATTGCTGTGGAAGATGATAGGACCATTCGAAAGACAAACTGAAAATTTTATTAATCCTAAATAACAAAAGTGCAATGTACAATTGAGGGTAGTCCTAACCAAATCTACGTAGCGGGCTTAACCTTATCATCATTTTGATGAAATAAGAAAACTGTTTGGAGGCGGGAGGTGTAAAAAACCCAACAGTTGACCTTGTGTCTAAAGATCTACATCTTCACGCGTTAGACTTGATCATTATTTAAAAACGAAATACGGTTTATGGATTGACCTAAGGTCAACAGAGGATAATCAGTTACATGGAAGGGGAGAACTGTCAGAGAATAATAAACATTCAAATTGATAAGAAAAAGAGGCGAAAAAACCACTTAACGTGTATTTGTTTTTAATATATGATAAGCAGCTGAATATTGAAGATAACAGATTAAAGTATACAATACTAAATTATTTTTTCATTTTTAAAAAAGCATGTCTGTTAGGTTTATCCAAATGTGCCTACAGAGTCGCCAAAAGAAGAGATAATAGAAACCCCTGGCATAAAAACCTTTAGATTAACCAAATTACACAAATGCTACAAAAACTAGAGCGGGGACCTTTCAAAATACAGCAAAACCAAACAAAGGGTATTTGCTGCCTTTAATGCTGTTACATATGTTAATATTTGGAACATCAACTAAAAGTGCTCTATCAGCAGGGACAGTGTTGGTCTCTTAGCAACAGGTTTTGGTTTGCACCCGCAGCTTTACCTCTAGGTGGTTTGTCTTTAGCTCTCGGTTTTGTGTTATTAGCCGTAGGTGCTGCTAGCAAAAAAATAAAAACTAAACCCCAAAAGCACACAGCTATGGTTCAACTAATAACAGCTAAACTTAGTTCGTTCAAACTGACAATAAATAAAGCGCTAGTGACTCAAACATCACGGATGAAGAATTTAATCGTTTACAGGTGATTTTGATGACTACAAAAGACAAAAGTTTGATCTTCAAAGAAAGGCGGGACAAGTTTTTCTCAACAGCCAGACGCCCAGCAGATAAAAAAGGAATGCTTAAAAAAAGTAAACGAGACATTAAACTCTGTTCTAAAAAGCTCGCATTAACAACGCCAAAGGGTTGTTTATACTTTAGTTTATGAGTCCAAGCACAAAAAGACTGTTGATATTGATTCTGATTAATTATTTTTTTTTAATTTAAATAAATATTTTGAGTTAGAAAAGGAAACTCAGCATGGAAAGATATATGAAGGACCGGACGAATTGTTTGAAGGAATGCAAGAAGATTTTTCAAAAGCACTAAATGATATTGATTTAGAAGTCATTAATCCAGCAAACGTACAGGCAAGTGTTGCTCATGCTATTTCTCAGTTCCAGGTTTAAAATAACAATAGACCCACCGGTTAAAGTAATGTTAGCTGTTTTAATCGACTAGTAACAATAAATGAAGAAAATCTAGAAGTCTGGGTCTCGACTAAACAACAGACTATTCTTTCTCATAATGATTAACACCGGTTGGGCAGGGCGAACTGCTTACACAGTTTTGATGTGGCCGCTGAAAGAAGCCAAAATGAGGGGCTCTGGTTTGGTAGAGGGCGAAGTCTTAGAGATTAGATTAAACAGGCTGTATGCGCCGATTGTTGGAAGTCTTACATTCCACTACCCCCAGCATTAGTTGCAAAAAGAGCAGTTCTAAAAAAAAAGAATACAGACAACAATTTTTTTATGTGGTGTGTTCTCGCAAGGCTGCATTTCGTCCGCAAAAACGCAGGAGAGTGTCTAACTATCACCCCTTTAAAACAATGATCTTAACTTTGTGGGGTGTCCTTTCCCGTTAGTGTAGACCAAATTGATCAGTTTGAAGAACAAAAAAACAATAACTGTCAATATCTACACATGGGATGAGGAAACAAATCTACAGCCGATTAAAGTGTCCAAGAACAGTCCAACGATTGGCGAGCCAGACAAAATCATGTTTAAATTACTACTAATGTTTTCACCAGCGGGGGGTACCGCATTACACATTGATACGCACAATGAGTAGATTATTGGCCCATACTTTTAAAAATTGGGCATAAACAAGAATTCTGTAGGAAATGTTTAACAAGAAAAAGCCATCCGTTCCCGCCGCGCTTGAACATAAGAAACATTGTATCGACCCAGTTGACTGTAATACAGAACTAACTACGCCCCGCCTGGGGTCTAAAGTTAGTTTAAGAATTGGAAACGGCTGCAAAATTCGCCCTTTCATTGTTTACGCAGACTTCGAGTTTGTTATTGTTCCTTATGAAGGGCCAGCGCCACAAAAACTTCGAAAAACAGTCTTAATGGTAATCATCAGATTTGTTCATTTGCCTTCATTATTGTCAGGTCAGATGGCGTTCATTCAAAGCCAGAATTATATAGAGGGCCTAATGTGCAGAATACTTCTTAGAACGATGCAAAAAGTGCGTAATGACTGTTTAATAATCTGAATTTATCTGAAAACATGATGACGCCTGAAGACCAACAACAGTATGACTCAGCCACACATTGTTGGATTTGTGGTTTAAAACTCAGTGAAGAAGCCAATCCAAAAGTAAGAGACCATGATCACATTAGTGGAAAGTTCAGAGGAGCAGCGCATAGTAAATGCAATCTTCAACTAAAGTTTGATCCTAAGACATGGAAGCTGCCCATCTTCTTTCATAACTTGCGAGGTTACGACTCTCACCTTATAATGCAAGCAGTAACCAGCGCCTTCAGGGTAGCATGCATTGCACAGTCATCAGAAAAGTACATGTGTTTTAATCTGAATAACATGTCTTTTTATGACTCTATGCAGCACATGATGGGATCATTAGAGTCACTAGCTATGTCCTTAAAGTCCTGCCCAATAACGGAAGAATATTTTGACCCAACTCTTGTTAGAAAGGGCGTTTACCCTTATGAGTACATGAACAGTTGGGAAAGGTTTGACGAAGATACACTTCCACCTAAAGGCGCGTTCTTTTCTAGTCTCAGAGGAAAGGACATCAGTGATTCTGATTACCAGCATGCTCAAGAAGCATGGCAGAAGTTAGATTGTAAACGATGGGAGACTATCATGACTCCTACTTAATGGCCGATGTATGTTTGTTGGCGGATATTTTTGAAAATTATAGGAAGACCTGCATGAAACATTATAGCCTGGATCCTGCGCATTACATTTCTGCGCCTGGGATGAGTTGGGACGCTTTCTTAAAGTTTACTGGAGTACAGATTGATTTATTGTCTGACCTACCAATGATTCAGATGATTGAAAACGGATTGCGTGGAGGTATTAGTATGGCGTCGCATCATTACTGTAAAGCAAACAACAAATATTTGGATCATTATGATCCAAGTAAAGGTCTAACTATCTCATGTATTTAGATGCAAACAATCTGTATGGTTGGGCAATGGCGCAATCACTTCCACTACGCAACTTTAAAATGCACACAGGTACAAATAATATTCAAGGAGCATTAAAGTGGTTGGGCAGTTTGGCGCCTGATCAGCAGCGTGGATACATTCTAGAAGTTGACTTAGAATATCCTCATGAACTCCATGACCTGCATAATGACTACCCATTAGCAGCAGAAAGCCTAAAGATGGCGAAAACAGAACCACCTAAACTTGTGCCTAATCTTCGAGGCAAAAAAAATTATGTCTGTCATTACAGACTTCTGCAATTTTATTTAAGACATGGTTTGAAGCTGACAGCAGTTCATCGTATAATTGCTTTTGATCAAGAACAGTTCATGAAACCATACATCATGAAGAACACTGATCTCAGAACCAATCCACAGATGCTTCAGAAAAAGACTTTTTCAAGCTGATGAACAACAGCTGTTTCGGAAAGACTATGGAGAATCCGCACAAGCGTAAAGATGTCAGATTGGTCACCAGAGAGAACGAAGCAATTAAGCTAACTTCAAAACCAAATTATCAGGACTTCAGAAGATTTCATGATCAGCTTTTTGGCATAATGATGAAAAAAATGAAAGTCAAATTGGACAAACCTGTATTTATTGGGTTTACCGTTTTAGAATTATCAAGCTTTTAATGTTAGAGTTTCTTTATGACTACTTTAAGCCTTGTTCCCGAGTCCAGAGTGCTTTACACAGATACAGATAGTTTTGTTATAGATGTCCCTACTGAAGACATCTATAAAGACATGGAAATCGAAGTGGCTAAAGGTCATGCAGGATGGTACGACACGTCCGATTACCCTAAAGACTCGCCTTTACATTCAATTACTAACAAGAAGGTTTTAGGAAAGATGAAGGATGAATTATCTGGAAAGGTGATTAAGGAGTTTATTGGTTTAAGGTCGAAATGTACAGTATTTCGAGCCAGGAGAAAATCATTAAGAAAGCAAAGGGAATATCTCGCAGTGTTGTGCAGTCAAACATATCACATGACAACTACAAAGAAGCATTGTTTGGCAATAAGACTTTTCATCATGACAACGTAAAACTACGATCTAATCTACATGAGATCAACACAACTGTTGTAACAAAGAAGTCATTAGATAGAACAAACACAAAACGTGTGTTTGTTAATCCAGAGTTTTCATATGCAATCGGGCACTGGAGGACCGCATAAACAGGGGGTTTATATTTTTCATCAACTTTTATTTAAGATCAATCATAGCTTCATCAATTCATTTAAATCTTTTCTCATGTTTGCTTGATGCGTTCGAATTTTTTTATTATTTCAAGATATTCTTTTTCCCAATTTGGGGTTTGAGTTGTAGGTGATCTGGATGATTTAGCATGCATTGATTAATCCCCGAAAATGTTTCCTTAATAGCATTACACGCATGAAATGATTCCCGTATCATTTTCAGGTCTCTTCCTTATACCATTCTTGTTTCGTTCTGCACTTCCTTTGAGTTTCCCAAATTTAAACTAAAAAATAAAATTTAAACGAAAATTTAAAATTAAAGCGGAACTGTGTCTGGGGGGATTATCGGGCAGTTCTTCTTTCCCCAAAAGATCTTGGGGAGCGGGTTTTTTTTTTTGGGGGTGTTTTCCGAAATTTAAATACAGGGGCGATTTTTTTTTAAACAATTTTTTTATTTATGGGGGAAGGGGGACACCCCAAAACTGGTTCGGTTCCCCTGATGCGAGTGCCCCCTTTGCTTCCCGGGGAAAAAAAGGAAACCTTTTAATTTTAAAAACCCCAAATGGTAATAGTTTCCCGGATGAAGACTTCCTTCAACAACATTTTTTGGGTTTTTCTTTTGTTTTTGCTTTTTTTTTTTTTAAGGGTTTTAAACCCCTTTAAATTCTTCCCTTATTCATTTTCGCGCAAAATGAGGGCAGTCTTCTAACCCCTTCTGTGTTGCGAGAAATTTTAATCAGCTCTCTGTGATATGGGAGGAGAAAAGTCCCTTTTAGGGTAACTGTTTGTTAAATTTTTTAATTTAAAACCTGTGATCTGTGGGAAAACCCGGACTGCCCCTTTTAAAGGTAACTCTTGTTTTAACAATAATTGGTTTCACTCGCCCTTTAAATTCTTTCCTTTCATCGACTGAATCATGCGGGGGATAAGTTAAGGGGGCCCCCTTGGATATCAAAATTTTTTTGGGAACAGCAACAAACAGAAGCCCTTTTTGTGAAGGGTTTGCATCTTTGTTTTCTTGAAGCCCTGTCAATTGGGCTGTGAAATGCGTACTTAAATCTTTTTCGTCTAATCGAAACATGAGGTAAATATAGAAGGTCCATTTGATGGGTGTCGTTCGGTATTGTATTCACAAAGTGTGGTCTCTGTATTCGTTTGGGTGCAGGTAAATAAATTTGCAAATCGCTTGTTTAGATAACCATTCTTTTGCTGTTTGTTCACTGACCCTGCCGCTTGGCTTAGCTTTTTTATTGCTGTGTTTCCCTTCCAATTCCTTTTGGTGAATAATAGATTTTGTTCATTTTTATTCAGCCAATATTATGCACAACAAAACACGACGGTCATGCCAAGACAATAAACCCGATTTCTTGATCTTTGTTTTTTGATGGCTGATAAAAGTCACTGAATTTTGGTGGGGGAAATGTCTCGTTTGGGTTTGCGGTTACAAGATAATATTCTTTTATTGCCTGGTCAACATTTTTAAATGTGTAAGCTGCATGTCCTGTTTTTTCAGTGTGTTATTAATAAATCTAATGCTCAATTCTCTGCTTTTCATAGTTATTTGTGCTGCAGCTAGTTGCTCCACCTTTTGTTATGTCTTTTTCTCTCGCCGTCATCCCGCAGTTTACTAAATGGTAATTACTTCCGCTAAAAAGCAAGCGCATTCCCCACAGCCCACTATCTCTTACGAGTGAAGCCATTTTTTAAAAAATGTATTTTTATTTACATATTTATACTGTCTGGAATTATTCCCTTGCTTGACTAGAAATCTTTCTTTAGCAAACGAAGCTTGAAATTTAATAGAAATTAGCTTTGCTAAATCCTCAAGTCTAGTTTGCCAAGATCTGCTGGTTTTATTTTTAACAAGGCTTTTACCAAGCATTGAGTATCCTACACTTAGGCCTCAATAACAGAAAAGGTACACAAGGTTGGCAATAGTTTTTTCGGTGCTCATTTAAAAAATAAAATAATTATAATTAATAAAAAACATGAACAGCAAATGATCTGCTAGAGACCCGGGTGGCCTAAACCTTCCTGAAATTACAAAAGAAGAAGTTGATGATCAAGCTATTTGCCTAAAAAGGAAAGGTTGTATTCTTTGGCAGCATGTGGGAAAACAAAAAAGTTCCTCGGAACTGAATTCAGCATAGAACAGATTTCAACAGATGTCGCCCCCAAAACATTTAAAGTATCACAACAGGTATGAGGCGCAGTTGGGGTCGAGAATGGTAAAAAACGTTGGGCAAACGGTTCTTAGTTTGTACACTAAACTAGTCAGTAGATTTGCCCCCATTGATTCTGAACAAGATCTTACGTATGATTTAACGCAAGATCCAGTTTTAACAAAGTCATTAGAGTCTCTAGGATGTGATTTATACTACAGATTTGGAACATTGTTATCGCCATTAATCATGGGTTTAATTACATTTAATCATATAGATTTTATTTCCCTTCAAAATGACCGAGCCAGAAAATCAGCAGAACCAGAATCAGAAAACATTGAATCAGGTTGAAAGTGGTCACTAAACCCCTCATCCGGACGTGTTGCAGCAGGAAAAAAATTAGCTGAGTGGAACAGACAAAAAAAATTAATGTTACAGAATATAACTCAATAAGAAAACATAACACCGCCAACGCCAGAACAAGTTGATTCAATGCCAGCTATAAAAACTCCATGTGATTCAAGACCTACAGCGCCAAAGTCTTCATGGAATATTAAACTTAAAACTGTTGCCATTTTTGGCGCCCTTGCTGCTGCTGGGGGCAGTTATTACTGTTATAAAATATATAAACAATGGCAACCGAAACAAAAGCAATCAAAAAAAATCTGAACCGCTAAATACAGAAAACAGCACGCCAGCACCGCCAATAACAAAAAATCATTTTGATCCATTTCAGATGGAATAATATTTTAAGAACTTAATTTTAAATTTTTTTGATAAAAATAGATCATGGCGTATTATAAAATGATGAAGTCAATAAATAAAGACATGGAGTCTATAAAGACATTTCCATAGACCAGAATTGTAATCAATGCGGTTGCGTAGGATGTAAGAACTTCATTAAGATTTATGCTGACCAATCTCACGCCAAGAACGCTGAGCAAGACATCCTCAACGATGACGCGTTTTTTGAGGCGTGTGTGTACTATATTAGACATCTACTATTTAAGATAAAAACATAGATTGTATTGTTTTTTTGATAATTATAAGATAACTTAAATAAGAACTTGGTTGTACTTAGAGGATGACTTAATTCCAATCTTGAGGTAACTTGAGTAAGAACTTGAGGATGACTTGAGGACGACTTGAGTAAGAACTTAGAAGTGACTTAGGGTGACTTGAGGATGACTTGAGTAAGAACTTGTGGATGACTTAAGGATGACTTGAGTAAGAACTTAGAAGTGATTTGAGGATGACTTGAGTAAGAACTTGTGGATGACTTAAGGATGACTTGAGGACAACTTGAGTAAAAACTTAGAAGTGACTTGAGGATGACTTGAGTAAGAACATGTCGATGACTTAAGGATAACTTGAGTAAGAACTTGAGGATGACTTGGGGTGGGTAAAGGTAGAAGGCGTTTAAATGTCAAGTGGAAATGGTAAGGCCACTTGACATCTGTTTCACCAGCACAGTAATAACTGCGGTTAGTTGGTTTGGCTAACTAGACCAACAGGCATCCATGCCCGTTTGACACAGTTAGAGGGCTTGGTAGTTTCACTACTCTTAACTAGACCAAACAGCATCCAGTGCCCGTTTGACACAGTTAGAGGCTGGAGTTTCACTAAACTTAATGTGTCAAAAGGATCCATGCACGTTTGGGAAAAATTAGAGGGGTTGCGACTGATAAGTAAGTTCATGAAACCATACATCATGGAAGAACATGATCTTAGAACTAGCCAAAGATGCGTCAGAAAAAGACTTTTTCAAGAATGATGAAACAACCAGCTGTTTCGGAAAGACTAGGAGGAATCGAAAGCGTAAAGGGGGAGGTCGATTGGTCACCAGAGAGACGAGCAATTAAGCTATCTTCAAAACCAAATTATCAGGACTTCAGAAGATTTCCTGATCAGCTTTTTGGCATTTAATGATGAAAAAAATGCAATTCCCCCAAATAGGACAAACCGTATTTTTGGGCTTTACGTTTTAGAATTATCAAAGCTTTTATTGTTAGAGTTTCTTTATGATTACTTTAAGCCCCTTTTGTTTCCCGAGTCCAGAGGTGTTTTACAACCAGATACAGATAGTTTGTGTTATAGATGTCCCTATGATGACATCTATAAAGACATGGAAATCGAATGTGGTAAAGTCATGCAGGATGGTTCGACACGTCCGATACCCTAAGGAAAAGACTAGGCCTTTACTATTCAATTACTAACAAGAAGGTTTTAGGAAAGAGAAGGATGAAATTATCTGGAAAGGTGATTAAGGAGTTTAATTGTTTAAGGTCGATAAAATAAAAATGTACAGTGATTCGAGCCAGGAGAAAATCTTTAAGAAAGCAAAGGGTATATCTCGCCAGTGTTGTGCAGTCAAACTTATCACATGGACACTACCAAAGAAGCAATGTTTGGCTATATTGGACTTTTCATATGACACGTAAAACTACGATCTAATCTACATGAGATCAAACAACTGTTGTTAGCAAGAAGCATTAGATGATCAAACACAAAAAGTTGTGTTTGTTAATCCAGAGTTTTTTCATATGCAATGGGCACTGGAGGACGCATAAACAGGGGTTATATTTTTCATCACTGTTATTATTAGATCAATCATAGCTTATCCATTTCATTTTAAATCTTTTCTCATGGTTGCTTGATGCGTTCGAATTTTTTTATTATTTCAGTATTCTTTTTCCAATTGGGGAGTTTGAGTTGTAGGTGATCTGGTTGATTTAGATGCATTGAATTATCCCGCCGAAATGTTTCCTTATAGCATTACTCGCATGAATTGATTCCCCGTATCATTTTCAAGGGTCTCTCCTTGACCATTCTTGTTTGGTCTGCACTTCCTTCGGAGCTTCCCCCCATTTTAAACTCAAATATATTTACGTTAATTTAATTAAAGCGGAACTGTGTCTGGGGGGATTATCTGCAGTTCTTTCTTTCTCAAAAGTTCTTTGAGGAGCTGGTTGTTTTGTTGTGTCAGTTTCTCGAAATAATACACGGGCGGATTCATTTTTTCAATTCTTTTTTATTTCATATGGATCGTCACTCCATAACTGGATCGGTTGCCCTGATGCGGTGTCCCTTCTGCTTCTCTGGTAAATATGGTACCTTACTTTCAAACATAATGGTAATTGTTTGCCGGATGAAGACATCTCCTTCTACAACATTTATTGTTTTTCTTTTGATTGCTTGTACTGGTTTTAATCCCTTTAAAATTCTTTCATTATTTCATTGCGCGCAAAACTGAGGGCAGTCTTCTTAACCATTCTGTGTTGCGGAGAATTGTCAATCTGCTCTCCTGTGATATGGTAGTGAGATAAGTCTTTCAGCTACGGTTGTTAAAGTTTTCAAACTAAAGGCCTGATGATCTGTGAAATCTGGAACTGCCTCTTTTAATGGTAACTCTATTTTTTTAAACAATAATTTGATTCACTCGCCCTTTAATTCTTTCCTATCTTCGACTTGAAGCATGCGAGGTATAGTTAAGGCCCCGTTGTATATCTGTCTGTAGGGCAACAGACAGCAGAAGCACACGTTGTGTTAAGGGTTCACATCTTTGTATAGCTTGAAGCCATGTCAATGACTTGGATGTGCGTACTTAAATCTTTTTCGTCTAATGCGTATCATGAGTTAAATTTGAAGGTCATTTGATGGGTGCGTTCGGTATTTTTATTCACAAGTGTGGTCTCTGTATTCGTTTGGGGCAGGTAAATAACATTTGCCCAAATCGCTTGTTTAGATAACCATTCTTTGGCTGTTTGTTCACTGACCCCTGCGCATGGCTTGCTTTTTTATTGCTGTGATCCCTTCCAATATCTTTTGGTGAATAATAGATTTTGTTCATTTTATTACTGCCACTATTATGCACAACCCAAAAATACACGACGGTCCATGCCAAAGACAATAAACCCGATTTCTTGCATCCTTTTGTTTTTCTGATGGCTGATAAAAGTCAATGAATTTTGGTGGGGGCAATGTTCTCGATTGGTTTGCCGGTTACTAGATAATATTTTTTATTGCCCTGGTCAACATTTTAAATGTTGTAAGCTGCATGTTCCCGTTTTTGCAGTGTGTTTTTAAGAAATTAACTGCTCAAATTCTCTGCTTTTCATAGTTTATCTTGTGCTTGCAGCTAGTTGCTCACTGCGTTGTGTTTGTCTTTTTCTCTCGCGTCATCCGCAGTTTACTTTAATGCGTAAATTACTTCCGCATAAAGCAAGCGGCATTCACCACAGCGCCACCTCCCCCCCCCCCCCCCCCCCCCCTCCCCCCCCCCCCCCCCCCGCCTATCCTCATTACGAGTGAAGCATTTTTTATTAATGTAATAAAAAATTTTTTTATTTTTCATTGTTATACTGTCGGAAATTATTCCTTGGCTTGACTAGAAAATCTTTCGAGCAAACGAAGCTGCAATAATAGCAATTAGCTTTGCTTGAATAATCTCAATGTCTAGTTTGCACCAAGATTGTGGTTTATTTTTAACGGCTTTTACAAGCATGAGTTTCCCTGTACACTTAGGCCTCCAATAACAGCAGAATGGTACACAACGGTTGGCAATAGTTTTTTTCCGGATGCTCATTTTAAAAATAAATATTAATTTTAATTAATAAAAAAATTGAACAGCGATGATCTGCTAGAGCTACAGGGTTGCTAAATTCCTGAACTTAAAAGATGAAGTTAGATGATCAAGCTATTATGCCTTAAAAGAGAAAGGTTGTATTCTTTGGCAGGCATGTGGGGAAAAACAAAAACAGATACTCTCGGAAACTGATTTTCAGCATGAACAGATATACAATCAGATGTCGCACAAGTCATTATAATTGGATCACAACAGGTAGAGGGCAGTGGGGGGCGAGAATGGTAAAAAGCGTTGGCAATCGGTTCTTAGTTTTGTACACTAAACTAGTCAGTAGTTTTGCCCCCATTTGATTCTGAACAAGATCTTACGTATGATTTAACGCAAGATCCAGTTTTAACAAAGTCATTAGTGGTCTCTAGGATGTGATTTTTATACTACAGATTGGGAACATTGTTATCGCCATTATTCATGGGTTTTATTTACATTTAATCATATAGGGATTTTATTTCCTTCGCCAAAATGGACCGAGCCAGAAAAGAAAATCAGCAGAACCAGAATCAGAAAAATTGAATCAGGGAAGAACGTGGTCACTAAACCCCCTCATCCCGGTCGTGTTGCTGACAGGAAAAAAATTAGCTGAGTGGAACAGACAATAAAAAATTAATGTTCAGAATATAACTCTAAATGAAAACTATAACACGCAACGCCCAGAACAAGTTGATTTCAAAATTATGCCAGCTATAATAACTCCATGTGAGTCAAGACCTACAGACGCCAAGTCTTCATGGATATTAAACTTAAAACTGTTGGTCCATTTTTGGCGCCCCTTGCAGCTGGCTGGGGGCAGTTATTATGTTATAAAATATATATAACAATGGCTACCGAAACAAAAGCACTCAAAAAAATATCTGAACCCGCTAAATACAGAAAAACAGCACGCCAGCACCGCCCAAATAACAAAATGTCATTTTGATCCATTTCAGATGGAATAATATTTAAGAAACTTAATTTTAAATTTTTTTGATAAAAATAGATATGGGCGTATTATAAAATGATGAAGTCAATAAATAAAGATGGAGTCTATAAAAGACATTTCATAGACCAGTATTTGTATCAAGCGGTTGTCGTCAGGATGTAAGAAACTTCCATTAAGATTTATGCTGACCAATCCTCACGCCAAGAAACGCTGATAGCAAGGCTTCCTCAACGATGACGCGTTTTTTGAGGCGCGGTGTGTGTACTCATTAGACATCTACTATTTAGATAAAAACTTAGATTGTATTGTTTTTTTGATAATTATATAGAAACTTAAATAAGAACTTGGTTGTACTTTAGAGGATGACATAATTCCAATCTTTGAGGTAACTGAGTAAGAACTTGAGGATGACTTGAGATCGACTTGAGTAAGAATGAGAAGTGGACTTAGGGTGACTTGTGGATGACTTGAGTAAGAACTTTGTGGATGATAAGGATGACTTGAGTAAGTAACTTAGAAGTGATGTGTGGTTGACTTGAGTAGAATTGTGGATGACTTAAGGATGACTTGGAGGACAACCTTGAGTAAAAACTTTGAAGTGGACTTGAGGATGACTTGAGTAAGAACATGTCGAGGACTTAAGGATACTTGAGTAAGATAGTGAGGATGACTTGGGGTGGGTAAAGGTTTAGTAAGGCGAGTTAATAATTTCAAGTGGAAACTGGTAAGGCCACTTGCCATTGTTATCAACCAGCACAGGAATAACTGCGGTTAGTTGGTTTGGCTAACTAGACCAATAGGCAGCCATTGCCACGTTGGACTCAGGTAGAGGGCTTGGTTGTTTCTATACTTTAAAACTTGACCAAACTTGGACATCTTTGACCGTTTGACCACATGTTAGAGGGCTTGGTAGTTTCATACTCTTATCTGTGTCAAACAGGGCATCCATGCACGTTTGACTCAGTTAGGGGGCTTGCGACTTATATATCTATGTCATACGGTGGGCATGGTTGCTCGTCTCTGTCATTTTTTAGGTTTTTACGGAGCGTTTCACTACACCTGTTAGTCTCTTGCTGCTAAATAGGTCAGTTATAGTTTTCAGCCCTCTTTGCTTGCTAAAATAGGACGTTCACACATGAACGGCTATTTATAGTAGCATTTCTGCTAGGGGATTTTACCGCAGCCATTACTTGCTGCTAAAAACTGGGTCGTTCCACACATGAACGGCTATATATAAGTTAGCAGTCAGCAAGGCCTGTGATTTCACCTCAGGTTGCCTCCTCACAGCATAGAGTTTCATTATACTTTCCTTCTCGCACAAAAAAGTTCTATACAAACCTCTCTTTTTCATCCAGGCTTGAGGACTGGCATTTCCAGGCAGAGTTAGTGTTTTTTTGTTTTTTTTTTTTTCTCAAAAAGTAAAATACTGCTTTGACAGAGCTTTTTTGGCGGTCTTAATCGCCGTTAGTACACCTGTCGTGATTTTTGGAGCTTTTGTAGGTTTAGTGGCGTCACCCCACTTCTCCACCCCGTTCTGTTTAGGTGTCTAAAGAGAATCCACTAATTTTGCAGAAGTTTCGATTAAATTCATCATTTTTCTGCAAGTACTTTGTGATAGACTTCGTTTGGCATACCAATTATTGATGGTGATGAAGGTTGTGGAAATTTTCGACATTATAAATGTTATGGAAAGCTGCATCAGTTTTCTTGATTTGAGTCATCATTATTCTGTTTCCTTTGTAAAAATGAATGCATGTCTCTGTTGGTTTTGATTCTTTGAACATTGTTTGTGCCTTTTCAATCTGTGCATGATGGATGGTTTTTCTTTCGCCAAGTTTTAGTAAAAGTGCACCATTTTGTAGAATGGAATCATTTCTAACAGTTCATAGTTGTCACAAAGCCATCAACATTCTTTCTGTATATTGCCCAAATCTCTTTCCTAATATTCTCTTTCTTGATCAACATGCTTTTACGGTAGCTGTGTAGTTCTTCAATGGTTAGTTCTCGTTTTTCTTTCTCCCCACATTCCAAAAAAGCATTATGCTTTTGCTTAAAGGGAAAAAACAGCGCTCTCCTGAATTTTCTTTTGTTTATATACTCCACCATAAGCCTGTGTGTGGTATTGCATATGTTCATCCATAACAAGGAAGTTGTTCTCTGTGACCGAAGCTCGTCCGTCTCCATTGAAGCCTTGACTAAAACTGTGCGGCTTACAACTGGACGCCATTATGCAGCTTACGCCGTTCAGGAATGTTCTTTTGGGACACCTCAATGTTGCGGGTTAACCTGGTCAGGTGATCGATGCGGGCCCCGCCTTTTGTGGTTACGTTAGTAAGTAACAGGTATCGCATGGAGCCACCAGGACCGCTCCGTACATGGTATGGACTGCCACAAAACCCCAAGCCCTCTAATTGGGGTTGTTCGCATAGTGTATCAGCCAAGTCTTAGTTTGATGACCGGTTGGCAAAAATGATGTATTGAAAATGACTGTATGCGCGAAAATGAGTAGGAAAATTCATAGGATTAAGCAAAAACTGAAATCTGAAAAGTTTAGTAATTAGTATTAAAAACGGATAATCCTACACAGTATTGTTTGTTTGTAGGGTCGTTATTTTTTGGTTATTGAAGTCTTACTTGTTCAGAGAACAGATAAACACGATTTGGAGTCGCCGGTCGAAACTTGTTGAGACGGAAGTGAGCAGAATCGGGGTTTTTCTTTCTCTATATCTGTTTGCGGCAGAAAGGGTATGTGGGTGTGAAAGTGTTTGGGAGCGCAACGATCAGGGGGCTTTTTGGCGCATTTATCCATGACTAGGTTCTGCCAGGAGCAGCTATTATTGAAGGGATTGTGCTTAACGGACAACACAGTGACCCACTTGACAAAAACCTTTCATTTGAGAGGGGGCTCGATGGAGGCCCAGTTATCCAAACTCTTCATCTCTGATATCCCCATCTCAGAGGCCGATGGGGGGAATAATTGAGTCAGCCCTGAAATGACTGGGTGACATCAGGTCTTCTCTTCTGATGGAGTAAGATACGAGTGGAACAAAGACGGGAAAAGCTAACGCGTTTCATCACTGGAGGCGCTTTGTTTTTCAATCAAACTGTCCATCCACCCCTTTTGAGCGCTTTGGAAGGTGGGGAACTTCACAGCCAGGCTGTATCACAAGGAGCAGCAAAAGCCGCTCGCACGTGCAGGGACTTCTCGGTGTCTACCGACTGGCCATCTCAGACACAGTGTCTGACCCTGATTACTTGCAGGGCAGTGTCACCAGATGCGGGCACAGAGTGGAGACCCTGACTGTGGTGTTTTTCTGATCCGCCTTCTTTTTAGAAGAAACTGGAGAAACCCGTTTCAGACAGGTTATGCCGCCTTCGGAGCCTTTTCAACACCACTGAAGGTCCCAGAACCTGTTTGTGGATCCTCAGAGTCTACCGAGTCTGGGAGGAAGACGTCTTTGAGGACTCCACGGTCGTAGTGGACAGAGTCCAGCCAGAGTCGACTCGGAGCGGTCCAATTGAATATGTCCCCCATGACCACTTTGACCAGGGTGACAATGTCTGCGAGGTGGGGGAGCCCTCGGGTACCAGACACCGGTTAGTAAATCGGCCGCGCTCTGATGACAGCTTGCTCCTTCTTCCATGCAGGTGTCAGGCGAAAAGTGATGAGGCTATACGCACGGCAATAAATATTACGTTGCGTTGTTCACTCTTCAACTACGCTACGTGTGTTGATGGGTAATGGGGAGCCTGCCTAATACGTCGCCTTTTGTTGACGATCCTTGCTTTGTTTAACGGACATGATAATGGGCCTGCGACGGGATCAGACCTCAGCTGTGTCTATAGGACTTGCATTATGGATTGCCGATTCCAACTTGTATGTTTTTCATATATGTACGCGGATTACGATCTCGCTCTAAGAGAAATTATTTATTCACGTACATTAAAAATAAAAAAGTATGACATAGTTTGTTTCCAGGAACTATATTACAAAAGAAGTAGTTGTCCAATGGAAAAACGAGCTGGGTTCTGGTACACTACTTATATGTAATGGACCACAGTGCTTATAGTCAGGGGCAAATTATTTTGTTTAAAAAGGATATGGTCGATAAGTATAAAATATTATATAATTCCGGCGAATTTTAGTGGTAGAGTTGAATTTTCTCCAGAGATAATAATCATTATCAGGTGTATGTTCCTCTGATAACCTGGGCAAAAATGGTCTTCTTTTATGGCTGGTGAAGTAATATCTAACCATCCTTCAGAAAACAATCATTGTAATTGCCCCCCCCCCCCCCCCCTCCCCCCCCCCCCCCCCCCCCCCCCCCCCCCCCCCCCCCCCCTAAATAAACAATAATAAAATTATAAAAAAAAAAAAAAAAATAACACCCACCACCCCCCCCCCTGGGATTTCCAATTGGGTTCTTATGTAATGATAATGATTTGTTGCAGGAAGAACATGCAGACAACCACAGTAAGAAAAAAATTAATGATGTTGGTGAGTAAACACAACGTATTTGATGTCTGGAGGGTGTTCCATCCGACATGAAAAAGAATTTACTTGGTGCTCAAAATCACCTTTCTGGCTAGAAGACTCGATTTATATAATAACTACCTCTGTCTTATTTGATTAAGACGCTTGAAGCAGGTCATTCACTACTTACCGTTCACTGATCATAGAGCATGTTCAATGACTGTAAAATTCAGTATATTTTACGAGGACCTGGCCTATGGCAACTCAATAATTCATTACTTGGAGATCGGGTTATGTTGATAAATAGAACAATCTAATTGATACTCAACTTCAGTTTTACAAGAAAGCTCTGATTACATTGGATTGTGAAACATGAAGGAAATGAAAATTAAAAACTTTTTAATTGAGTTAGTAAAATAAAAAGCGTTGAAAGGAAAAGGAGATATCAGACTTGAAGTTTCAGGTAAATGTCTTAGACAGTAAGCTTGCAGTAAATTCCACCTTGTATGATTACTCAAAATGAACGCGATTAAATTTAATTTCAAAATTGAGATTTGGAAATTTACAAAGCTCGGCTGCTCAGGTAAGATCAAGAGTGAAGTGGATAGAAGGGGTGAGAAAATCACCCCAAGTATTTCCTTAGTTTTGAATAGGCAGAGCGAATGCTAAAGTATGGAAGGATTCTACAGATGAAAACAATGCATTAGTTAAAGATCAATTAGAAATAATGAAACGTGCAAAGAAGTTATTTCTCAAATTTATACAGATAAATGTTCATGTCTGATGGCCTGTCGCGGAAAAGTAGATTAATTTTATTGCAAATGCTAATGGTCCCTCAAGTACTCCGCGTCCGGGAAAAATAGCTGGGTAGGCATTGTTACAGAACAAGAATTATGGAGGCTTTAAAGTGCCTGAATAATAACTCAGCGCCAGGATGGGTATGGCATTTCCATAGAATATATAAGTCTTTTGGATCAAAACTAAAAAAAATACTACCCTATCATTTATCTAGCTTTTGAGGAAGGGAAGAGCTGTCTTGTACTCAAAAACGAGCAGTTATTAACTTTATACATAAGGTATGTACTACCTAGAGAAAACTTATAAAAATGGAGACCAATTTCATTAACAACTGCGATATAAAATTTTGACTAGGTTTTAGCTTTGTCGTTTAGAAAATGTGATATATGATATTGGATTGGACGAATTCAGGTTGGATCATTAAAGGTCGTCGTTCAGCCTACGTTGTTATGGACTTTTAGATGATGTCAGAGAACAACGTAATGTTAAGAATAAACCTGGGCTGATGGTCTAAATATTGATTACTCGCAGGCCTTCGACCGAATTTCAAGGATTTCATGCTTATTGGTTTAAAAAATTTGGCCTTTGTCCTGATTTTTTAACTGGGTGATTACGGTGATCTGTCCAACGCACAAAGCTGTAAAGGTACATTGGCTGGATATCTGATATTTTCCAGTGGAAACGGGATTGACAGGCTGCCCTTTTTCACCTCTGATGTTTGCGTCGGGATTGAACTCATGGCAATTTAAAATAAGACAGTGTTGTAATATTAAAGGTCTAGGACTTATGGAGGATTCAAGATGATTTACTTGCAAGTCTTATTAAAATTGCATTGTATGTGATGATGTATACTTTGTTTTTAAAAGTTGAATTAAGATATGCAACATGATTTAATTACTAAAACGAATTTCTCAAATTTCAGGGACTAGTATTAAATCAGAATAAATCTACGGCAATGTGGCTTGGGAGGTAATAAAAACTATGTGTAAGTTTCGTTCTAAGCTTTGTTTGGAAAAAAAGATAAAAATTTTGGGAGTTTATTTTCAAAATGACAAATCAGCCTCGTTTGTTGAAGAAAGAAAATTGGCTTGAAAAAAATAGATTTGTCAAGAGAATCATTCTATTCTGGGAAAAATAACGGAATCTAAGCATATGGGGAAACTCTGTTTTATAAAAACTTTTCTTTTATCTCAGTTGTGTATTTTATGCAGGCTTTCGTAATCTCCCGATGATGTACTGAGTAATATAAACAGGCTGTTATTCAGATTTTATGGAGAAAACAAGATTGCCAACAAAGAGCATTTGAAAAGTAAAAAGAACAGTTTTATGCAAAGAAATTGAATGAAGGCGTTTTTAAATATGATAGACATAAAGACAAAATGCAGTTAGCGTTTATTTTGCATTGGGTAACGCGACTTTGCCACACAAGTAAAATAGAAAAATGGACAGTAATCCTCCAAGAAAGATATTTTCATGCTTGGTGCACACATTTTTTATGTTTTTATGCAAATTCTAAAGTCTTCTTAATCTCCCTTCCAATATATTCGATCAGCATTCTGGAAGACTGTATTAAAACATGGCTGGATAATATACACAATCAATGATTGTCTTATCTCTGTTGTGGAATTATGCTATAGCATAAAAATCTATAGAGGAACGTTTTGTTTGTCTCTGACTGGTATTGAGAGCAGGCATACTTGCGGTCCAAGATATTTATGACCCAAATAGAATAATGTCATCTGGAATTTGCCACGGTAAATGGGATAATATACACCTGCAAGAATGCTGGAATACAATGTAGTAACTGGTGAGTTTCGTAAACTTTATTGCTTTAGTAGAAAATGAAAACTGTATCAACAAAATTTGTCTCACCCTCCCCTCCTTTTAGGGCAACAGTAATATTAACTTGTAAGACTTCCGTAAACAATTATGATGCAATGAAAAGTTTCTAATCCTTGTGCAGTAGGTTTATGGAAGAATAACTCGGTTTAGAACTAACAAGCAACACTGGTTGTACCCCCATAAGTGCACATAAAGAAACATGACTTAGATTATTACACTGGAAGATTCTACATAACATATATCCTACGAATATTTGGTTGTGTAAAATGAAAATAAAAAATAGTAACAATGTATTATACCTTTTGCCCTGACGAATTGATCTATATGAACATTTCTTTTATTTATGTCCAAGCGTCAATTCCTTCTGGAAATATTTTGCCATTCTTACTCGTAGTTGGCTTAACATCAATACTAACATTATCAGTTGCGGATGTTTGGTTTTGGAAACTCCCAGAGCGGATTATAAGTGATTGAAATGAAAAAATTAACCATATCATTCTAATAGCGAAAATTGTGCTTAAGTATTTCTAAAAACTGTAATCGACCATTGCCTTTGTCATTGATATTTGAAAATCGTTACAGTATAGCGTGTCTCTAAAGCAATAGGTAAAGCCAGTACACGTCGTCCTCCTCCACTCCTCTTTCTCTTCCTTGTTGCTTTGCTTTATTTAGAGCAAGGGTGGGTGACCCGTGGGAGATGAGGGACGGAACAAGACTTGTGACGGGAAAAAACCCAACATACAAACAGCAACAAAACAAAAAAAATAAGGAAATTAATGCTCCTCACTTTCCACTCCTCTGCACTCTCTTTCACACTTTCGATTTTTTCTTGTGCAAGAGATTTGTGCATCTGGGATGATGCAGGACTGAGGAGTCTATACTCACATGCATAGCATTGCTCTCTCTCTCTCTCTCTCTACTCTCTCTCTCTCTCCTCTCTCTCTCTCTCTTCTCTCTCTTCTGAATTTCAGTATTAAAACACCACCTAAATTATTTATTGTTGCTGTGTGCAAGTGGAATGACGGCCAAAGTAAAAAACATGGAAGTAATTACAACCACTTAATCCGGACATCACTTAACATCTGTACTACATTAAACGTATAGAGAAATGACTGTTCATTGTTTTTAAAAACGAAAACAGTGTTATTGTTTAAAATGGAACAGCACACATACACATTTTGAAACTGGGCATGAATGACAGTGTGGTAACGCGTGTCAGCAGGTGTCTGTGTGCTCGGTGCCTGTTCTTGTGTGTGTTGGATTGACGGCTCGATTAGGATTTTGATAGTGGAGAAATCTTACAAACAACATAACAAAATAGAAAGAAAGAAAAAGAAAAAAAGTAAAATGATAAAGAAAAAAAAAGAAAAAAAAATGTGAGAGGTCAAAAATACAAGGTAGGGGAAACTGGCATGGAGAGTGGGCTCTTCCTTGATACGAATACGAGAGGTTATAATGATCGGTCAATGGATGGATAGATACAATGATAGCTGGACAAACCGATTTATGTTGAGATAGAGGAGATGGGAGTTAGGGGATAATATGAGGGTGGGTGATGTGGGTGGGGGGGGGGGGCGGATGGGGCGAATAGGAGGGGGGAGGGGGGGGTGAAGTAGGGGGGGGGGAATAGGGTGCGTGACGAGAGGTTGTTGCCATGATGTTAGATGCTTGTGTTTGTCCGTGGGCGGATGTGCGTATGAGTGTCGTGAGCAGCCACGGGTGTGTGTACGCATGTGTGGTACGTTTTTTTTTTTTTTTTTTTTTTTGTTTTTTTGTATATATATATTCTGTATACGCTGACTTCACTTCCAGATACTCAAGCCCTTTCTTAGTGAAAATTTAGTAATTGGATATGTGTTTTGTTAAAGTCTTTCTCCAAATTCAAAAGAACTCGAAATATTCATTGTTACATCATGACATCAGGAGCCTCCATCTCGTTTAGGTATCTCTGATAGACGGGATGTGGTGGGTAATAAATATAAAAAAATAAAGGTCATGTCATGCTTTTGTAGAGTTTCGTCTTGTTACGCTTTCGTACGCTTTCATGGCCACTTTTTTTATTTTTTTATGTATTAAGTATCTATGAGTTTGTGGTAGTATGAGTATTGTCTGGAGTAATTAATTTCAAAACGTGTCCACACATGAAACAGCAACTGCATGAATCATTATCACTCTTGAGTTACTTTCCGATGGCCGGGTGGGCTGTTTGAAAATATGGCTTGACTTGCACAGGGCGACACGGATCGTCCTCTCTTCTCCCTTGGAGAAACGGCTACCTGACTCTCCAAGTATGGAAGTCCCGATACCCAGTGTCTGTCCAGCTGATTCGGAAAACACCGAAAGATGACGTCCGCCACGGCGGCCTGGGGTACCTTTATGACGTCACTACCCTTCTGTGGGTCCAGGGCGACGATGTAACTCTCTAAAAATCCCCAAGCAACATCGTTTTCATCAAGGTATGAGAGGGGGCAAACAGATCAATAGACTCTGAGAGAGAAAGAGGAGAGAGGGGGGTGGGGGTGGGAGAGAGAGAGAGAGAGAGAGAGAGTGAGAGGAGGGAGAGAGAGAGAGCGGTGAGGAGAGAGAGAGAGAGAGACGAGGAGAGAGAATTCGAATATGAATAGAATATTTTTATTGACGGTAAAATGGTAATGCTTATAGCTTTGTTTACACCATTCCCTCAAGTACAACAACAGTAAACAGCTAACACGCTTGCTGGTTTTTTTCGTGGCATTTATTGACCAACATCGTAGTCGTTAAAGTTATGAAAAGATGATGGTGGATGCGTCACCATTACTGTATTCATCAACGTAGATGTATGGAAAATAGAAAGAAAATAGTCCGATAGATAAAAAACAGACAGGTATGTCTTGATCGAGGATGACGATGTGATCGTAGATAGATGGATAGATAGTATTGATCAACCGATCAATCGACAGATCGATCATTCTATCCACTTCTGTGTGTCTATTGTATGTAGCTAGCTAGTAGATGTCTGTCTGTCTGATTGCACTTCAGTCTGTCTGTCTGTCGGTTGGACGGTCGGTTGTCGGTGTGTTCGGTAGGTCGGTCTGTCGGTCGGCCTTTTTGTGTGTATGTGTGTCAACTGTTCGAAGACTCTGATATTTGCTTGGCTGAGTCAGTGAATTTTTTTTTAAAACTGGTTTTATCGCAGAATAAAAGACAAGACTTATATCTTGGTAAGAACAAAACTGGACACGCGCAGAATTAGACGGCAACGATAAATTCTAGTTATTTCTGTCAATTCAAGCGTTTTCAGTCAGAAATGTAGTTAACATTAGTTTCACACTAATGGCAAGGTGACAGTCTCCTATGATTTAAGCTGAGGGTAAGTGGCTTGAAAAAAAAGTGTCTGTAACGTTTTATAAGTTATGAATGTTGACTGACATCATTTATCTGCTCGTGAAAGTGAGTCGGAAAACGAAGAATGTTTGTGCGTTTCACTGTATTGCTGTTGTAGACAAATGTAAAAGCCGCGGGTGTTCAATTTCTGTTCATTCCATCAAAATAGCAAAAGTGTAAAACGGTGTAAAGAAAGCAGCTGAATTTGTAGCCGAAGTCACACGTGTGAGGGAAAAAAAATATAACCCCGAGCAAGGCATCTGCTGAATTTGTAGCCGAAGTCACACGTGTGAGGGAAAAAAAATATAACCCCGAGCAAGGCATCTGCTGAATTTGTAGCCGAAGTCACACGTGTGAGGGAAAAAAAATATAACCCTGAGCAAGGCATCTGCTGAATTTGTAGCCGAAGTCACACGTGTGAGGGAAAAAAAAATATAACCCGAGCAAGGCATCTGCTGAATTTGTAGCCGAAGTCACACGTGTGAGGGAAAAAAAATATAACCCCGAGCAAGGCATCTGCTGAATTTGTAGCCGAAGTCACACGTGTGAGGGAAAAAAAAATATAACCCCGAGCAAGGCATCTGCTGAATTTGTAGCCGAAGTCACACGTGTGAGGGAAAAAAATATAACCCCGAGCAAGGCATCTGCTGAATTTGTAGCCGAAGTCACACGTGTGAGGGAAAAAAAATATAACCCCGAGCAAGGCATCTGCTGAATTTGTAGCCGAAGTCACACGTGTGAGGGAAAAAAAATATAACCCCGAGCAAGGCATCTGCTGAATTTGTAGCCGAAGTCACACGTGTGAGGGAAAAAAAATATAACCCCGAGCAAGGCATCTGCTGAATTTGTAGCCGAAGTCACACGTGTGAGGGAAAAAAAAATATAACCCCGAGCAAGGCATCTGCTGAATTTGTAGCCGAAGTCACACGTGTGAGGGAAAAAAAAATAACCCCGAGCAAGGCATCTGCTGAATTTGTAACCGAAGTCACACGTGTGAGGGAAAAAAATATAACCCCGAGCAAGGCATCTGCTGAATTTGTAGCCGAAGTCACACGTGTGAGGGGAAAAAAATATAACCCCGAGCAAGGCATCTGCTGAATTTGTAGCCGAAGTCACACGTGTGAGGGAAAAAAAATATAACCCGAGCAAGGCATCTGCTGAATTTGTAGCCGAAGTCACACGTGTGAGGGAAAAAAAATATAACCCCGAGCAAGGCATCTGCTGAATTTGTAGCCGAAGTCACACGTGTGAGGGAAAAAAATATAACCCCGAGCAAGGCATCTGCTGAATTTGTAGCCGAAGTCACACGTGTGAGGGGAAAAAAATATAACCCCGAGCAAGGCATCTGCTGAATTTGTAGCCGAAGTCACACTGTGAGGGAAAAAAAATATAACCCGAGCAAGGCATCTGCTGAATTTGTAGCCGAAGTCACACGTGTGAGGGAAAAAAAATATAACCCCGAGCAAGGCATCTGCTGAATTTGTAGCCGAAGTCACACGTGTGAGGGAAAAAAAATATAACCCCGAGCAAGGCATCTGCTGAATTTGTAGCCGAAGTCACACGTGTGAGGGAAAAAAATATAACCCCGAGCAAGGCATCTGCTGAATTTGTAGCCGAAGTCACACGTGTGAGGGAAAAAAAATATAACCCCGAGCAAGGCATCTGCTGAATTTGTAGCCGAAGTCACACGTGTGAGGGAAAAAAAATATAACCCGAGCAAGGCATCTGCTGAATTTGTAGCCGAAGTCACACGTGTGAGGGGAAAAAAATATAACCCCGAGCAAGGCATCTGCTGAATTTGTAGCTGAAGTCACACGTGTGAGGGAAAAAAAATATAACCCCGAGCAAGGCATCTGCTGAATTTGTAGCCGAAGTCACACGTGTGAGGGAAAAAAATTAACCCCGAGCAAGGCATCTGCTGAATTTGTAGCCGAAGTCACACGTGTGAGGGAAAAAAAATATAACCCCGAGCAAGGCATCTGCTGAATTTGTAGCCGAAGTCACACGTGTGAGGGAAAAAAAATATAACCCCGAGCAAGGCATCTGCTGAATTTGTAGCCAAAGTCACACGTGTGAGGGGAAAAAAAATATAACCCCGAGCAAGGCATCTGCTGAATTTGTAGCCGAAGTCACACGTGTGAGGGAAAAAAAATATAACCCGAGCAAGGCATCTGCTGAATTTGTAGCCGAAGTCACACGTGTGAGGGAAAAAAAATATAACCCCGAGCAAGGCATCTGCTGAATTTGTAGCCGAAGTCACACGTGTGAGGGAAAAAAAATATAACCCGAGCAAGGCATCTGCTGAATTTGTAGCCGAAGTCACACGTGTGAGGGAAAAAAAAATATAACCCCGAGCAAGGCATCTGCTGAATTTGTAGCCGAAGTCACACGTGTGAGGAAAAAAAATATAACCCCGAGCAAGGCATCTGCTGAATTTGTAGCCGAAGTCACACGTGTGAGGGAAAAAAAAATATAACCCCGAGCAAGGCATCTGCTGAATTTGTAGCCGAAGTCACACGTGTGAGGGAAAAAAAATATAACCCCGAGCAAGGCATCTGCTGAATTTGTAGCCGAAGTCACACGTGTGAGGGAAAAAAAAATATAACCCCGAGCAAGGCATCTGCTGAATTTGTAGCCGAAGTCACACGTGTGAGGGAAAAAAAATATAACCCCGAGCAAGGCATCTGCTGAATTTGTAGCCGAAGTCACACGTGTGAGGGAAAAAAAATATAACCCCGAGCAAGGCATCTGCTGAATTTGTAGCCGAAGTCACACGTGTGAGGGAAAAAAAATATAACCCCGAGCAAGGCATCTGCTGAATTTGTAGCCGAAAGTCACACGTGTGAGGGAAAAAAAATATAACCCCGAGCAAGGCATCTGCTGAATTTGTAGCCGAAGTCACACGTGTGAGGGAAAAAAAATATAACCCCGAGCAAGGCATCTGCTGAATTTGTAGCCGAAGTCACACGTGTGAGGGAAAAAAAATATAACCCGAGCAAGGCATCTGCTAGTCTCTGAACAATCCGATGTGTGTGTGTATGAGCTTTTGTGTGTGTGTGTGTGTGTGTGTGTGTGTGTGTGTGTGTGTGTGTGTGTGTGTGTGTGTGTGTGTGTGTGTGTGTGTGTATGTGTGTGTGTGTGTGTGTGTGTGTGTGTGTCTACGAGAGGAGAGATGGATGACGGTGGGGGGGGGGGGGGGGGGGGGGAAGGGGGGAGGGCGAAAGAAGGACAGGTGTTAAAGGGGCATGCAGATACGTGTACTTCCTGATTGCCATTGACTGGATCATGGAAAGAACGATACAAGACCATCAACGAGGCATCCAGTGGACCCTGACCTCCCAGCTGGAAGACATTGACTTTGCCGATGATGTTGCCCTCCTGTCCCACCGTCACAGCCACATGCAGGAGAAAACCGTTGCCCTGGACAGTACTGCCACACGAACAGGACTGAAGATCAGTAAGGCAAAAACCAGGGTGATGAGGATCAATGAGGCCAACGACAACAATATTGTACTCAACAGAGAAGACCTAGAGAACGTCGACAGCTTCACATACCTCGGCAGCATTGTCAGCAAGGACGGGGGCACAGACAAAGACATCCAAACAAGAATAGGCAAGGCATCCGCAGCTTTCAAGATGCTCCGACCTGTCTGGACCTCACACACCATCTCTGCTAAAACCAAGATCCGCATCTTCAACACAAATGTGAAGTCTGTGCTTCTCTATGCCTGTGAAACGTGGCGCACCACCAAGTCATCGACACACCGCCTGCAGACCTTTGTGAACAGATGCTTGAGGTACATCTATCGCATCAGGTGGCAGGACATGGTCACAAATGAAGACTTGTGGAGAAGAGCCGGACAAGAGCCCATTGAAGATCAAATTAAGCGCAGGAAGTGGGGCTGGCTTGGCCATACCTCAGAAAACCAGCATCCAGCGTTGTCCGCCATGCCTTGCGATGGAACCCACAGGGAAGACGCAAGAGAGGCCGACCACGCACCACCTGGAGAAGATCAACGGAGGCGGAGACAACTCGACTGGGCTATTCCTGGGGCCAGCTGGAAGTCGCCGCCCGGGACAGGCAGAGATGGAAAAGGCTCGTGGATGACCTATGCTCCACTAGGAGCCAACGGGAATAAGTCAAGTCAAGATACGTGTACACGTAAAATCTCAGCTTTTGGTATTGATAAATGTAACTGATATATTTCGTCTTGTTTCAGGTCTTAACGGCTAAGCTGACAATAGTAAATATCAGTGTCAGTGTCTGTTTCTTTGATATGTACGTTTGTGCACTTTTTCCATTCGTCCCTTCTGCCCCCTCCTCCACTTCCCGCCTCCACTTTACACACATAGGTGCGCGCGCGCGCGCGCGCACACACACACACACACACACACACACACACACACACACACCGCGCGCGCACACACACATACATACATACATACATACACGCATGCAACCGTGCCCCTCCCCCTCCCCCCCCACACACACACGGTCACACGGTGCACGCACGCACGCACGCACGCACGCACGACCACACACACACACACACACACACCACACACACACACACACACACACACACACACAACTCAAAATAATTCCCCTCACCACTCTCAGACATAAGAGGCCTACACCTGCCTTTACTTTCTCTCCAGGTTCACAAAACCGGGAGCACAACCGTATCCAATCTGTTGGCACGTTACGCACTAAACCATGATCTCAACATCGCCCTGCCAGAACACAAGCCCATTGGACCTATGTTCCACTGTTTTGGCCCTTTCCGGAGATATCGCGTGCTGCCATTGGCTAAAAGCCAACCCTATCACCTGCTTTTTAACCACATGATCTACAATCGCACAGCCCTGAACAATGTCATGCCGAAGGACGCTTTTTATGTGGCCATTATGCGGGAACCAGTGAAGCGTTTCCTCTCGGCGATCTACTACTTCCGAGAACTTTCCCGCCGGCCAGGAACAATACTGACAATGCAGATTTCAAACGTTTTATAAGCGACGCTAACCAACACAGACTCGAGAGGCACGGGCACGTGTACAACAGCCTAGTCTCCGACACCGGCCTGCCCTGGAGGGAGCAGAAGAAAACAGACTCGGTGAAGAAACATATAGAGCGTCTGGACAAAGACCTGGACCTGATGATGGTGACGGAGCATTTTCTGGAATCCATGATCCTCTTCAGACGCCGGGCCTGTCTGAGTCTCAAAGACGTCATCTTCTTGAGGACAAACGCCCAAAGGAACCCCAACACTCACAACATTACCCGAGAGGACATGGAGCGGTTGCGGTCCTGGCAGATGGCCGACCACATGGTCTACGATCACTTCTACTCCAGGTTCTGGGATCAGGTCCGTCGGGAGGGGAACAGCTTCCCACAGGAGGTTGACCACTTCCGCAGTGTGCTGACGCGAGTGAAGACATACTGCTCCAGCAACGCTACGAAGTGGGACGTACTGGTTATCCGCGAATCAGAGTGGAACGAAGAGTTCACGTTGAACGGGCAAGACTGTCAATGGATGAGGACGAAAGAAACGGCGTTTCAGAAACTGCTCCTAGCCCGAGCCTATGCCCGCAGGGAGGTGGCAGGGTACAAAGAGAGCAGAACCCCTATCCCCTGATGGAAACCTGATTGTGATAATTTTGCTTGGTAACCACCCCCACTGTTCGTCTACGGAAACATGAAGGGCTGAAAATGGTCCATAACCATTGGTTCTTCTCTTTGTTTTACAGTGTGGTGTTATGTGATGTGATGTGATGCAATATGATGTGTGATGCACGCGCGCATGATTGAATGTCTTTGCAGACGTTCCTGCGGTGCATATGTGTGACTCAACCAGTTTTAGCGCCACAAAGGTAATATCTTGAAATGAAGGCCGGTAGGAAGGAGAAGGTGGGTATGTCGGCAGCAACATATATCTTGGAGTACTGTGAGCAACGTAGCATTCATTGCCCATCAACAAAATGATTACAGTCGTAATCTTTCACTTATTACTGAACTGTTGAAACTGAAATCTTAGAGTATAATGCCAGGAACAATTGATAGTCTTCGATTTTTCCAAGGCCTTCGAGAAAGTCTGCCACAATCTCCCGGTCCACAAATTACGTCATTGTAGCAACCGCAGCAATATTTGCACAGCGTAACAAACTTCCTCGGCAACAGGAAACAGTCCCTTATCATCAATGGCGCAAACTCAAAATTTGCTGCAAAAGAAATGAGTGTTTTCCATGGATCTGTACTAAGACTTACCCTATTTCTACTGTACCTTGGCCTTCAAATGAAACGGTCATTCACTCGCAGGCTTTTGTGGATGAACCGACATGCTGTTGGGACCTCAAAACCAAAGAGAATCAGAACGACTTCCAAAAGGAGTTGGACAGGCACGTTACTTGGGGGGGGGGGGGGGGGGGGGGGGGGGGGGGGAAGTGGGAATGAAATTTCACTTCAGAAATGCATGCATGGCCTGTCAATGTATACCCACCCAACCCAGTTATTCCCTGCACGGCCACGAAAGGAGAACCAGGCTGGGTACCTCTGTGTCACTCTCTGACATTAGACCATACAGTTGTCAACATCCCCTGCAAGGGAAATATGCGAGCAAATTAAAATTTCCAAACAGCTAAGAAGCAGGCTACCTTCAAAGCTCTTGTGTGCTCCTTTCTGAGAGGGAAGGGGAAGGTCAATATTTTCTCAGGTTTATGTTTTGTTACTTCTATGCTGCATCGGGTCTATGCTTCCCGGGACCTATGTTCCACGGGTCTACGTTTCCCGGGTCTGTATTTCTCAGGGGCTACGTTCCTCAAGGTCTTTGTTTCCCAAAGTCTGTTTTCCTGCTTGTCCCTTTTTCGCCCAGTGTAAGTTCCGCTCCAAGTCCACGCTTCCCTAGGTCTGCATTCCCCCGGATTCATGTTAACCCAAATCTGTGTTCCTCCACGTCTGTGTTCCCTCCAGGGCTAGACTCCCCCGGTTCGTTCAATCGTTCCCCACTGTGGCACAGATGATTCATCACCATGAATTTATTGACCCAAGTCAAGGTTGAAACTCTTGTGACATAGAACCAGATATTGTGAACTACACCTAGGTTAAAGGTCACTTGTCCCACAGTGAGATATTGTGTCCTGGTTAAAGTTCGATTTGCCTGTAACTGGTCAAAGTATTCAGGTTGAGGTCGAAGAGAAGTGACGCAGAAAAATTTCTAGTAATGTGATGGTCAGGGATAAGAGGCTCAGAACGGGCCACAGAGACCACACCTGCATTATAGGTCAAGTTAACAATAGAGTGGTCCTGACCCCAAAACAAAGATCAGTCGATATAGAAATGAGAGTGGGTGATCAACATTAAAGATGTATGTCAGATGGCCTAGAACATCGTCATGATGGTCCCGATTCGCGCTAAAGTGTCAAGCGATCCGTAATGTTTCATAAAGACACGGAATGATATTAAATGTTCCGTGACTCAGACTGGTTTACAGTGGTACAAAGACTGTAGGTCAGGTGATCATGATCCAATCTGGATCATTTGCCCGTTGACTTAGGTCTGATAATGCAGAACAAATACCTCACAGAAAATGACTCTTGGATTTGTCAGTCCAGAGGTATCCCTAAGAGTTCTGGCTGTGCAGAACATGGTACCATGATTTGGGAAGCTATCCAAGGAGCTGAGACAGTAGTGTGGCGCGATATGGCAAATACATCTTGATCAGTTCCCCATAAGATGATTCATCTGGCTCTGGAGAAATATCATGTCCCAAGGAACATTCGAGAAACGTTAAAGAAATATTTCTCAGTGGCCACTCCTCGAAGGAATGCACAAGGGACTGGATCAGTCTTGAAGTTGGCATAGCCGAGGCTATGCAGTTTCTCCAGTCCTGTTTGTGTTGGCGATGGAGGTTTATTTGAAAGCAGCCATGAGCCATACAAGTTCAGCAGATCTCGGGAATGAGTACCATATGCCCCCCCCCCCCCTCCCCCCTCCAAAAACATTCATGGACGTACGACATAACACTCCTTTCCAACAAGGAAGATGAAACATAGAAAATACTAAAGCGGTTAGACAAGTTGGTTGCTTCAACAAACATGAGTTTCAAACCAAAGAAAATACCTTTCTCGGCAGAGGGTGAAACATCTGGAACAGTGTCGCTCACTGTGGCCAGGCAGGCCATTCCATGACAGTGGCGCTCACTGTGGCCAGGCATGCCATTCCATAACAGTGGCGCTCACTGTGGCCAGGCAGGCCATTCCATGACAGTGGCGCTCACTGTGGCCAGGCAGGCCATTCCATGACAGTGGCGCAAGAACCAGCGAAGAGTCTTGGAAGATGCTATCAGGACTCGTTGAAAGACACAAAAAGGGGAAAGGAAACCATGCGAATGGCAGAAGAAAGCCTGCAGATAGTAAGACCAGTGTGGCCTCCCTGTCAAACACATGGCCTACTATCTACAGTTCACGCTGATCCCGAAGCTCCCGTGGCCTCTGCTGATATAATTATGAGGCCAGTACCAGTACACTGCAATCAGTGGAGGCCCAAATCAACAAATACACGAGGAAATATCTCGGTGTCCCACCTGGTCGCACTCCCGTTGCAAAGCCGAGACTACCCTTAAATACATTCCTGAGAAGTACAAAGAAGCAAAGAAAAACCTCGAGACAAAGGATGCATCAGGACATGCAAAAACTATTACACGGGAGTTGGGGGGGGGGGGGGGGGGCAATAGAAATGAAGAGGTTGTCAAAGGCCAAAGAGAAAGCAGAGATACATGCTAATACTGGAGCTGAATAAGGATGGAGATGCCGAGAGATTCCAGAAGGCAGTCCAGCAAGGCCAACAGGGGCAATGGACGGTGTGAGAAAAGGTACGCTGACCAAGTCTTAACCGGAATAAAACTGGCACATGGCACCTCTTGGGGTCAGCGTCATCGTCAGATCGGTGTAAAGCCTCCTGCCCTTGCATTCAGTCCTGGTGAAAAGGGAGAAATCAGCTAAGTCTACACGTCCGCTCTGTCAGGGTGAACAAAGAGCGGGACATGTTCCGAGTTCATGCAGAGCAACACGAACACAAGGAAGACACATGTGGAGACGCAACCCAGTGCGGAAGGACACTGCGCATGCGCTAGCACAGCCAGAGAAAATGCTATACTACCAGAAGCCCCAGCAACAACAACCAAGTCGGCGGGAGGCCACAGATGTGGGACAGATGTGACATGAAGATAATAGAACTGGCGTTTACTGGATGGATGGATGACTGGGAGTGGACAGCAGACCTTCCCGATTGGAAAGCCGTCCACAGATCATCAGGAACAGTGGAAAGCCGTCCACAGATCATCAGGAACAGTGGAAAGCCGTCCACAGATCATCAGGAACAGTGGAAAGCCGTCCACAGATCATCATGAACAGTGGAAAGCCGTCCACAGATCATCAGGAACAGTGGAAAGCCGTCCACAGATCATCAGGAACAGTGGAAAGCCGTCCACAGATCATCAGGAACAGTGGA
Organism: Conus ventricosus; assembly: GCA_018398815.1. Taxonomy (NCBI): domain Eukaryota; kingdom Metazoa; phylum Mollusca; class Gastropoda; order Neogastropoda; family Conidae; genus Conus; species Conus ventricosus. The sequence goes on from JAFLJL010018091.1 coordinate 37,811, forward strand.
AAACCGTCCACAGATCATCAGGAACAGTGGAAAGCCGTCCACAGATCATCAGGAACAGTGGAAAGCCGTCCACAGATCATCAAGAACAGTGGAAAGCCGTCCACAGATCAGGAACAGTGGAAAGGAACAGTGGAAAGCCGTCCACAAATCATCAGGAACAGTGGAACAGTCTACAACGTAGATGACTCCCATGAACTTAGGTATTCAGTCTAGCTGACATACGTTTACTGATGTCGCTTGTCGCTCTACGGGTTAGCTTACTTGTACGCCGTTTCACAAAGGCCACACTTGTTTCATCAATGTTTTTCATATTCAGCTTATTTTAGGTAGTCGCATACGCTTCTACTTTACGTGTGTAATTCAGTCTTTTCAATTCTCCACATGTCTGGAAAACTCTGTTGTGATCTAATTCATCATTGAATCGACGTCAGTGAACCAGTCGCCATTTTGGAAGGGACGTAAGCTTTGCATGGGTTATTCACTCCTAATCCGTGATAGCGATTTTGATTAGACAATGGCAAGCAGTATTGGTGGGGAAGATAATCTGAAAAGAACAGTTTTCTTGTCTGCCAACTATCAGCTCGCAATACAGCGGACAAGTTCAGCCAGTGTTTGAAACAGTGTTGCTCGTCAGCCCAAGTCCTGAAACTCACTGCGTCTGTCGGCTTCATAATCAACTCAATTTCTGTGGTATTTCTATGCTGCCATGTCAAATGTCTATTTACCAATACTTCGCATTATATGATGGTGTTCGCACAGCTTTTCACATAGTTTTCCTACTCCAATAGATTAACTGGTCGTTTTTTGTTGTTGTTTTTTTAATTTGAGCTAATGTCCAATCATTTTATAATCACTGGGTTTTATCTATCATAACGAGTCGGCCGAATATTTTCCATTCCTTTAGAGCAAATTAAGGGTAATTTTGCCGATACTGAGGTCAGTTCCATGCGTGCTTCAAGTGTGCGAACTCTGGCATCACCGGTGGCGGCACCCCGTGTGGAATGCTGAAAGAGGGAGAGTAACTGGGAAGTTGTTCGCATGTTCAGGGGGGGGGGGGGGGGGGGGGTCGGGGGAGGGGGGGGGTAGTAACAAGTACGTATCGACCTGCCGGTCCTGGGTGAGGAAGGCATCCGTCTGCCAACAGCTCTTCTCCAGTGGGCCTGAGGAGAGGTCATCGTGGCAGGTGACCGTCGCGGTTCAGTGACCGTCGGCCTGCAGGTAGGTCACGATGACCATTCAGCTTTGCTTGACCAGAGGAGTGAACATCTTCGGGAAGGCTTCAACCTATTAGGTGGTTTGCATCTTGTTGGCTATGAGTCGAAAAAGACTCTTGTAGCATCAGTCCTGGCTTGTGGGAAGGTCTAGGCCGTTGGTATAATGGGTAGTTTCGGAAAATTGAACATGAATTAGAATTGGATGTTATGCATTAACCACATGGTACCTCAGCTCTTGGTGTTCATAGGTAGGGGTGCACTAGTGATGCCATTGGTGGAACCAGATTAACTCGGAGATTCATTGGTTGAATCTCACAGTTGTTGGCGCTAGCCGTTGTGGGTGTTGTGTGTGTGTGTGTGTGGTGTGTGTGTGTGTGTGTGTGTGTGTGTGTGTGTGTGTGTGTGTGAGTGGTGAGATGATAGAGGGAGAAGAGGGAGAGGGAAGAGGGGAAGGAGAGAAAAAGTAGTTGTAATAGATATGCAGCAGCAGTCGCAGCAGCAGCAGTAAGCAATAGCAACAGTAGTAGCAGTAAAAATAGTTCTAGCAGTCCAGCAGTAATAGCAAACGTGCAGCAGCAGCAGTAGTACAAATATCTGCAGCAGAAGTAGCAGCAGTTGTGGTAGCTG